>PVJH01018745.1:0-44442 GCA_004026705.1 Nesogale talazaci
CTGATACCTTTGAACAATCCCTACCAGGCCCATTACACAGGGGGATGCCCACTTCCCAGGGTTAGTTGCAGGGCCTCTGCTCCAGGACCTGCCCAAGCCCATGAGAGCGTTGGGCACACCCTTCCCCCACTGGCTGGCACAGCAGCTTAGGTGGAAGGTGAGGAGATGATGGCGCCACCCATTCCCTGCTGCATCCTTGCACGCCGGTCAAACGAACCCCGTGACATGCTAGCATTGCTGCCCTAGCCGTCACGAGGCCAGAGAGTATCCCAAAGCAAACTCTGCCTCCCCTCCCAGCCCCCCAAATAAAGACTAAAACCAGCTAAATTCATATTCTATGCATTCCTATTTACCGAATTTTTCACTTAGTGTTAATGCATGAGATGTCAGATGCTTGAATGTCAGATTTTAAAAGAGTTGATCAGGTCTTTATTTTTTCATGCAATGTATTATTTATTTATTTATTTTTCTTTTAGGCTTCACTGCCCTCAGGTGGTGGGAGTAGGAGGCCCAGCCTTTGCCCCTGTGAGCTGGAATTGAACCTCCATCCCAGTGGGCCGCAGTCCCGCACACAACCATTATGCCACCAGGGCTCAGCCCGCAATGTATTAATTTTTTAATCATTTTTTAGATCATTTTATTGGGAACTCATACAACTCATCACTATCAACACATAAATCTGTTGTACGCACACCACATTAGTACATTTGTCACCATCATCATTCTCAAACATCCTCCTCCTTTTTTTTTTTTTTTTGGTGGGGGGGCATCACTGCCCTCTGGTGGGAGTGGAAGCTCAGCCTTGCTCCTGGAGAACTGCTGCTGGATTTGAACCACCAACCTAGTGGGCTGCAATCCAGCACACAACCACTACGCCACCAGGGCTCAGCTATCTTCCTTCTTCTTAAGCCCTTGGTATCAGCTCCTCATTTTCCCCTCCCTCCCTCTTCCCCCTCCCTCATGAACACTTGATAATTTTTAAATTATCATTATTTCGTCGTATCGTACACTATCCGATGTGTTCCTTCGCCTACTCCCCTATTGTCCATTCCCCGGGGAGGAGGTGATATGTAGATCCCTGCCATTAGTTCCCCTTCCTAATCTACCTTCCCTCCACCCTCCTGGTCTCACCACTCTCATCACTGGCCCTGAAGGGCTCGTCTGGCCTGAATTCTCGATGTTTCCAGCTCCTATCCATACCAGTGTACATCCCCTGGTCTAGCCTAATTTGTAAGGTAGAACTGGGATCATAATAGTGGGGAAAAGGAAGCATTTAAGAACCAGAGGATAGTGGACATTTATTCTTATTCATTTTCTTCTCATGGTGAAGATAACTCTTTATAAATGTCCTAGAGGAATATGGTAGCTTTCTGTGTACCCTTTGCAAATATAAAGGGTGGATCGTTCCACTACTGACAGGGGGTGGATAGATGATAGTTGCATATTTCCTTGTTGCTACTCTGTGTCTTGATTGACTGTGATCCTGTGTAAGGATCCTGTGATCCTTGTGTAAGATGTCACTTTACCTACTGATGCACTTTGGGACCCCAATCTGTACTCCTCCTCACTTATAATGATATAATTTTTAGTTCTTTGATGCCTGATACCTGATCCCTTCAACACTTCGTGGTCCCACAGGATGATGTGCTTCTTCCATGTGGGCTTTGCTGCTTCTGAGCTAGCTGGCCACTTGTCTATTTTCAAACCTTTAAGTCCCCAGACGCTATATCTTTTGATAGCTGGGCACCATCAGCTTTCTTCACCACTTTTACTGATCCACACACTTGTCTTCATTGATCATGTCTGGAAGGTGAGCATCATGGAATGCCAATTTAATAAAGTGTTCTTGCACTAAGGAAGTACTTGAGTGGAGGTCCAATGTCCATCTTCTGTCTTAATACTAAATCTTGAAGTATGTGCATGTTGAACTATTTCCCTATCATCATATATGTACACTCCTGTACATATCGTGTACACTCATCTATGTACATGCCTGCGTTTACACATCTATAAATGCCCTTTGCCTCCTTGTTCTCTATTCTTGTCCCACTATCATGCTCAGCCTTCATTTGGGTTTCAGTAATTTCTCTTTGTACATTACTCTTGATCATTCCTCTCAGGCCTCTCACACCCATCTTGCCGCTGATTTTGGATCACTTGTTGTTTCCTTATCCCTGGGTTGGTCAACACCACCTCCTTTCCTCCACTTCCCCATATACAGGTCCCCCTGAAGCCATAAGTTCCATTGTTTTCTCCTCCGGATTGTTCATCCAGCCTATCTTACCTAGATAGATTTGCAGAGATAATAATATGTACCCAAAAAAGAAACATCATAAGGTAAAGCAACCAAAGAAAACAAAATTATAACAAAAAAATGTATGGAAAGAGATATATAAATAAGTAAAAAAATAAAATTAATAATAACAAAATAAAAACCTGTAAATAATTTAAGGTCTGTTCATTGACCTCCAGGAGTGACCCCTGGTTGAGTCCGATGGGGTACCACACCCTGGCCCCAAAGTTTATCCTTGGCACTCCCTTGCGAGCTCCATGCTGTCCCCCCTGCTGCTCTGCTGCACACCCTTAGTGTTTTCTTGGGGGTTTTTTTGGTGGTGGGGGGGGACGTCACTGCCCTCACCCTTAGTGTTTTGTCTTGGTGTGGTGGGGTCAGACAGGGTACAATCCCGACTCTGCTTCCCCATTGTTGTCCCGGAAGGCCTTGAGAGCAAGGGACAATGTGTTTCATAGTGGGCCGGTCATATGGTCCTCTCTGTGCATTCTGTTCTGAGTGGGGAGATCGTCCTCAAGGCTCGGTGGGCCAGGATGCACTCCACTCTCTCTTCCTCTCCTTCATTTGCTCTCATGTCCTCTGGTCAGACATGGCCCTCTTCCCGAGCTGCAGCTTCAGTGCTGCCCTCCAAAGCAAACTTTCCTGGGGGGAAGGGGAGCTGACCACATAGTTGGGATTGAGACTGGGTTCTCAGGCCCCTCCACCGGCTCCCCACTCCATGCTTTCATGCTGCATTCACATCCTGGTACACCAGGTTTAAGTTTGGTCCCTCTTTCCCTGTGGAGATATAAACAATACGCTCCCCTTGGGTGGGTTAGTACCCCATCTCCCATCTACACTTCGCCAGGTCAACACTTGATGGTGCTACTTGTAACTATTTTTAGAACTCTTCTTCACTTCTGATACCTCTAAGTAGATTGCATTTCATATTGAAATGACTAATTTCTGGCTTCTCAGCAGCAGCAGGAGAAGAAAATGCTTTCCCATTCACTGAACAGCTAACAACTATTGCTTGCTATTTGGTAGCATCTTGTTTCACCTGAAGTCCTTTAAGTTGTTTCAATGGGCAGTTACTATTGGACCCACTTTTGTCCTCAGGGCCACTGCCTACCAGGCCACTAGAGTAGACATGGTCAGAAGACATTGGGAGGGTACGTGAAGGCACCAGGGCAAAGTACTGCTCAAAACACAAGCATTTTGATCTTGTAAGGATTATATGGAATCAGATTGATAATAGTGACTTGAAAAGTTATGTAGAGACCTGGGGCTGGGAGTGGTGGAGTATCAAGTTTATGTTCCAGAGGAGGAATGACTCCAGATAGGAGGGGGGTGAGAGTGGTTGCACAGCTTAAGAGTATACCAATGTCAGTAATTTGTCTCTGTAGAAACTGTCATACTGTTGTATGTGTTGCTGTGTTTATTCTCAGCAAAAGAAGTAAAACTTAAAAAATTTAGGTGCAAAAAAATTCTTGCTTTATTGCTGTTTGGTAACAGGATGGTTTTGTGTCTGTGTCTTTTTCAGGGACCAATGGAGGGGTTACATTAGTGGGCCTTACCTCCAGTCTCCTTGGTGGTACCTTTGTGGGCATCACGTACTTCCTCACACAGTTGGCTTTTGTAAACGATTTAGACATTTCAGCTCCACAGTGGCCAATTATTGCATTTGGAGGTCTGGCTGGATTGCTGGGATCGATTCTGGACTCATATTTAGGAGCAACAATGCAGTTTACTGGTAAGAATATTGTTGTTGTAACTTACTTGTGTGTAAAAGAAATGTGGCATGGAATATGAAAAAGAAAGGGAAGGGGGAAAAAGATGCGGAAGTAAGCCACCAGATAGGATTGCATGGTCATGAAGGAAGAGAAAATCTCTTTTATGATTTTTATTTTCTTATTCCTTTGTGTTAGATTAATTGAAAGAGAAGTCATCTTACTGCTCAATGAGTACAAGCCTTGTAGGGAAGCTATAATTATTCAGGAAAATGTTGCTTTATCTTATGGGACTCTTAATCTTGAGAAAGCAGAACATATTGGCAATGAATCATTTTTACGTACTTCCATGTTTCTTAGTTCATTTAAGCGATAATTGTTCTAACTTGACTAATACTTAGCGTACTTTTCCACGGTGATATTCCGTCTCTTCTTCCCACTAAGTTTTTTGCTCCACCAAGATGTGTGGCAGAGTTGTTTTCCAAATTGTTGTGCCTGTAGTTGCTGAGACACCCCTATCATATCAAACTGACATGTTCTACCAGGGCTGAATGGTTCCTGAGTCTCATCAGCTGTGTTTTCTCCTTTGATTAGCATTGTGAAGACACTGGGAACCAGGAGAAAAATTCCCTGTATACTTTCTTCCCCATGATCTGCATGTTCAAAGTTGATTTGCTCATCTTTCCCAATCCCTGCCGGCCAGTCAGAATGTTTGCTCTTTCAGTTTTGTGAGTCCCAATTAACTGTCAAAGAAGCTGTAATCTGATTTGAATTCAAACTAAAAAAGGCTCAGTAACTCTCTTAACTGGGGAAATTTCAAATCTTGGGTACATAGGGGGAAATGTGGGCTATGGAGGAGACTCATTCATTAAGCCTTTGTGTGCCTCCTGCATGTCTCCTTGATGCTGGCTGTGTCGGTTGCACATGACCCTTTCTCTGAGGAGCCTTGCACGTTGCTCTTGGGAGACCTTCCAATTTCAAGCCATAGCTTCTTTTCACATTCTCTCTTCCACTTGTGAAGAATTTCATGGGAGCTGAAGGAAAGTATTGCTCTGAGATGAAACTCACTTGTTTCAAGAAGTTGTCATCAAAGGTTCCATATCGAATGTAAATTATCTATTAAATCCATTTTACAAGGGGTTGAAGATCTAATAGACTGTGCTTTGTAGAAGAGAAAAGCTAGTTCTTTTTTTTTTTTTAATCAAGCCATTTGGATTTGTTTACCTCATTTTCTTCCTTTCCATTTTAGGTTTGGACGAAAGCACAGGCATGGTGGTCAACAGCCCAACAGATGAGGCCAAACACATAGCAGGGAAACCTATCCTTGACAACAACGCCGTGAATCTCTTTTCCTCTGTCCTTATTGCGCTCCTGCTCCCAACAGTTGCTTCTGGTGTGTGGCCCAGGGAGTGAATCTTAGCAATTTAATGGACGTTGTCGCCCTCCTGAAATGGAGAGTTCGTACCTCCTGGGCAGAGTTGGAATTGAGTGCCATGGTGTCCTGTGGTAAATCAGACCAGCCTTACAGGGTTGGTTTGTTTTCCCTTGATTATAAGCTTTATGGAAGTACATCGCCAGGATCTTCCTACTCCATTGCTGCTGGTGGGTCTAATGCTCAACCTTTGTGTTAAGCAGCTGACACTAAGTTGTTTGCACCACAAAGGCGTGTCTCCTGTATCTATTAGTTATACATGTTTTGTTTGTTTAAACCAATGTAAGGACTAAGCATCGTGAAATTTTGAAATGGTTCTCAGTTGTTTCAGAGAAACACTATCCTGACTCACCCATATCTGTTTTAATGAACTGGTATGTCTCCAAGCCGAAGTAAATGGTGTAATACCTTGGACTTTTCCTATTACTTTTCTGTTCCAGCTGTTGAGTTTGGTTCCTCTTGAGCTGTGTTGTCTATTCTTCATTTTTTGGTCTTGCCTCAGGGTTACTAATTTTTAAAAAAGTAAATCTTTTTCAAATGATCATTAGAATGTATATAAAAGAATATTTTTAAGTAAAGGTAAAGAGACTTATCTAGTAACTTTTAAAGTGTGCACCTTACTGTTTCGTTTGCTCTCTGAGCAGGAATGATCTTGAGTTTAATATTTTAAAGTGTATTTTCTGGCATCCTTTGACATGTGTACAGGAAACTGGTTTAGCATTGGTCTCCTAAACCATTAAAGAATGACTGGGAATGTGTTGTTTCTTTCTTTACTGTACAAGAAGTTTCTTGAAAGATGTTTTGACTCCGTGTTGTGTACATTCCAAGTTGTGGTCTCTACATTG
Organism: Nesogale talazaci; assembly: GCA_004026705.1. Classification (NCBI taxonomy): domain Eukaryota; kingdom Metazoa; phylum Chordata; class Mammalia; order Afrosoricida; family Tenrecidae; genus Nesogale; species Nesogale talazaci. The sequence continues at coordinate 6,277 of PVJH01018745.1, forward strand.
CAACTTCAACTAAAGTCATTTGATTTTTGTTTTGGTTTTCACTATGATTTATTCCATTCTGTAGGAGCTTTGTCCTGGTACAAGTTATTTTACTAAAAATGTTTTTAAATGTTTCTGATACACTTTCCCTATCTACCTTTTTTTTTTTTTTTAAGGCATCACTGCCCTCAGGTGGTGGGAGTAGGAGGCCCAGCCTATGCTCCTGGGAGCCGGAATTGAACATCCATCCCAGTGGGCCGCAGTCCCACGCACAACCACTACGCCACCGGGGCTCAGCCCTATCTACCTTTTTTTTGACTGATTTAATTTTATTACCTTGTAAGTGCACATCGAAAGATAATAACTCAAGAGCTTATTACCATTCTAAGGTATACATATTTTATGTTCACAAACTAGATTTATAAAATATATAAAAATATTCCACAGGCTTGGGAAGATACGTTGATAAGACGTTGATAAGATGGGTAAATGCTGTCTTTTAGAGATTTTTCAAACTTAGAAAATAATTTAAGCTGAGCCCTGGTGGCGTAAGTGGTTGAGTGCGGGATTGTGGCCCGCGGGCTTGGCAGTTCAAATCCAACAGCGGCTCTCAGGAGCAGCGCTGGGTAGCTCCCATGACCACTAGAGGCAGTGATGCCAAAAAAAAAAAAAAGAAAAGAATTTTAAAATGTACACTATTAAGTTCTTTGTTAAATAAGCAACATTTTAATTCATCAGAAGCCTTACATATAGCAGCTTTCTTCTTTTAAAAAAAATCATTTTATTGGGGCTGAGCCCCGGTGGCGTAGTTGTTGTGCGCGGGACTGCGGCCCACTGGGATGGAGGTTCGATTCCAGCTCCACGGAGCAAAGGCTGGGCCTCCTACTCCCACCACCTGAGGGCAGTGATATCCCCCCCCCCCACAAAAAATCATTTTATTGGGGGCTCATATATTGCTTATCACAACCTACATATACATATATTGTGCCAAGCAGCTTCACATGCCTGCTGCCATGGTCATTCTCAAACTATTTGCTTTTCTACTTGAGCCCTTGATATCAGTTTTTTTATCTTTTCCCCTCCTACCTCGCTCCCCTCTCCCTAACCCTTAATATTTTATATATTATTCTTATTTTGTCATATCTTACACTGCCCAACATCTCCCTTTGCCCACTCCTCTGCTGTCTGTCCTCCAGATAGGAGGTTATCTGTAGATCCATGTAATTGGCTCCCCCTCTCTGACTCACCTTCCCTCCACCCTTATGGTATCTCTACCCTCACTACTGGTTCTCAGGGGTTCATCTGTCCCGAATTCCCTGTATTTCCAGTTCCCATCTGTACCAGTGTACCTCTTCCAGTCTAGCTGTATTTGTAAGGTAAAATTGGGATCATGATAGTTGTGGGAAGGAAGCTTTTTGTGTGTGTATGTGGCATCACTGGGAATAGGAAGCCCAGCCTGGCTCCTGAAGAACTGCTGCTGGATTAGAACCGTCAGCCCTGTGGGCCACAGCCCCACACACAACCACTACACCACCAGGGCTCAGCCAAGGAAACTTTAAGAGGTAGAGGAAAGTTGTATGTTTCATCACTACATCACTGTACCCTAACTGGTCCATCTCCTTCCTGTGACCCTTCTATAAGGGGATGTCCAATTGCCCACAAATGGACGTTGGGTCCCCACCCTGCATTCCCCCCTCATTTGTAGTCATGTGATTCTTATTCCTTGGTGCTTGATACCTGCTCCCCTCGAGATCACACAGGCTTGTGTGCTTCTTCCATGTGGCCTTTGCTGCCTCTGTGCTAGATGGTCACTTGTTTACCTTCAAGGCTTTAAGAGTCTAGATGCTTTATCATTTGGTAGCTGGGCACCATCAGCTTTCTCCACCATGTTTGCCTCTGCACCCATTTGTCTTCCGTGATCATATCAGGAGTGTGGGCCCACAATGGTATGATTTTTGTTATTTGATGCCTGATACCTTATTCCTTTCACACCTCATGGTCGCACAAGCTGGTGTGCTTCTTCCATGTGGGCTTTGCAGCTTCTGAGCTAGATGGCTGCTTGTTTATCTTCAAGCCTTTAAAATCCCAGAGACTATATATTTTGGTAGCCAGACACCATTAACTTTCTTCACCACTCTTGCTCCTGCCCCCACATATTCTCAGCGATCAACTTGGGAATGTGAGCATACAGTGAAAAGGGTTTTTTCCTGTTTGATGCTTGAGACCTGATCCTTTCAATACCTCGTGACCACACTGGCTTGTGTGCTGCTTCTGTGTGAGCTTGGCTATTTCTTAGCTAGAAGGCCGTTTATCTTCAAGCTTTTAAGACCCCAAATGCTGTATCTTTTGATAGCTGGGTGCCATCAGCTTTCTTCACCACATTTGTGTATGCAAATACTTATGCACATTTGTCTTCAGTGATCCTATCAGGCAGGTGAGCATTGTGGAATACCAGTGTAATGGAACAAAGTATTCTTGCATTGAGGGAGTACTTGAGTGGAGACCCAAAGTCCATCCACTACCTTATTACTACACCTACAAATAGTATGTACCTAGATTTATTTCCTCATCATAGTTATATTTACATATATGCATGCCTGTATTTAAACCTCTATAAAGGCCCTTTGTCTTCTAGTTCTTTCTCTATTTCTTTTTACCTTCCTCTTGTTCCACTATCATGCTCAGTCTTCATTGTGGGTTTCAGTCCTTCCTTACAGTTACATTACACTTGATTAAACCCTACTGGGCCTCCCACCCCCTCTTCACCACTGATTCCAGTGGTCTGTTGATCCTTTCAAAGAACCAGTTTTTTGCTGCATTAATCTTTTGCATTGTTCTTTTATCTTCCCAGTGGTTCAGCTCTGCCCTGATTTTTATTCTTCTTTTCTTTTGCTATTGGAGGTATTATTCTGTTGACTTTGTTCTAATTGTTGGAGTTTTTGTTAGAGTGTATTCATCATAAGTCTCTCTTCCATTTTCATATAGCTCCTATTGCAATCAAGCTTCCTCTGATGACTGCTTTCACCGTATTCCACAGGTTTTGATACGAAGTATTATCATTCTCATTAGCTTCTTGAAACTTTTTGATCTTCACTCTAATCGGGGTCAGTACCTACTCATGCTGCAGAAGCTCATTATTCATCCTCCAATTGTTTGCCCTTGTTTTCCTGGTCATCCGCTTATTGATCTCCAGTTTTATGGCACGGTGATGTGAAAAGGATATCTGTATAATTTCTATGTGTTTGAATTTACTTAGGCTTGACTTAAGTCCCAGTATGTGCTCTCTTTTAAAAAATGTGCCATGTGCACTTGAAAAGAATGTTTTTTTTTCACTTGCATAGAAAGTTCTAAATATGTCTTATCAGATCTAGTTGCCTAATTATAGTGTTTAGTTCTATAGTCTCTTTGCTGAGCTTCCTTTCCAATGATATTTCTCTGAAAATAGTGTATTAAAGTCCCTTACTATAATTGTTGAGTTTGTGATATCTTTTTTCATGTTCTAAATAGTCTGACAAATTTCGTGGGTCTCTCATTTGGCACATATATGTTTATTATGCTCACAGGTTCCTGGTGAAGTGATCCCTTGAGCATTATAAAGTGCCCTTCTTTATCTTATTTTATGGTTTGAACTTTGAGATCAGTTTTGTCTGAGATTAGAATTGCAACTCCTGCTTTTTATTGAGTTACCATTTGCCTGGTATAACTTCCTCCAGCCTTTTATTATTGTTTATTTTTGTCTGCCATCTGAAGATATGTTTCCTGCAGGCAACAGATTGATGAATTTTGTTTTCCAAGCCAGTGTGCAAGCCTTTTATTTTAATCAAGGAATTAAGGCTGTTAACATTTAGAGTTATCCCAATCTGTGGGTTCATTGCTGACATTTCATGACTTTTTGTTTTGTTTTGTTTTGTTTGTTTTTGGGACATCACTGCCCTCTGGTGGTGGGAGTAGGAGGCCCAGCCTTTGCTCCTGTGGAGCTGGAATTGAACCTCCATCCCAGTGGGCCGCAGTCCTGCGCACAACCACTATGCCACCAGGGCTCAGCCCCATTTCGTGCCTTTTGATTTGGGTGTTTTCCTATCACCATTTGTTTGTTTGTTTGGGGGGGGCATCACTGCCCTCTGGTGGTCGTGGGCGCTACCTAGCGCTGCTCCTAAAAGCCGCTGCTGGATCTGAATCACCAAGCCTGCGGGCCGCAGTCCCGCACTCAACCACTTACGCCCCTGGGGCTCAGCCCTGCTATCATCCTTTTTATTGCTGCGCTGTTTTTGTGGGAGGGCTTCTTTATTGCCATGTTTTTCTCCTGTGACCATAGTTTCTTGGCGATTGGTATTGATTCGTTGGTTGGGCATATAATGTTCTCCTGTTTGTGCATGGTGGATATTGGTCTTCTGGTCCTAATGAGTCTCCTCAGGTTGGATGTCTCATGGTGTAAGTTTTTCCTTGTCCTGTAAACCCCTCATCTCTTCTATCTTAATAGATAATTTTACAGGTTAAAGAATTCTAGGGGAGGCACTGCTTTCTTTCAGATTCTGGAAGATATTAGTCCATTCTCTTCTCCTCTTCATGGTTTCAGTCGCTAGGTCTGTATATACTCTTACCTTGTATGTGACCATCTGAGAGCCCTTGTATGTGACCGTCTTCTTTCTCTTGCTGCTCTTAGGATTTTCTCTTTTTCCTCAAAGTTGGATAGTTTAACTATTGGTGAGCACTTCTTGGGGTTTAGTCTACTTGGTGTCCTCTCTGCTTCCTGTCTGAGTGATTGGTTCCCATTCATTAGGGTGAGGGAATTTTCTTCCAGAAATTCTCCTGTTGAGTTAGCTGTTGACTTCTTCGCTATGTCTTGTTCTGGTAGACCAAGAACTCAGATGTTGTTCCTTTTCATAGCATTGGTCATTGATCTCAGGCATTGGTCATTGATCTCAGGCATTGGTCATTGATCTCAGGCATTGGTCATTGATCTCAGGCATTGGTCATTGATCTCAGGCATTGGTCATTGATCTCAGGCATTGGTCATTGATCTCAGGTTCTCTTCCGCCTCTTTTATTATCTTGTCTGATTGTCTTTCTCGTTTGCTAACGTCTGCCTGATTGTTTTCAAGATCATTGATATGGTTCTCAGCCTCCTCTAGTCTATTCGTGAGATTGGTGATCTTGTGTGAAGCTTCTGCTACTTCCTCTGTTAACTCCTGTATTTCCCTATGGTGCTTGGACTTCATTCCCTCTATCGTGGAATTCATCCCCTCTGTCATTGCATCCTTACTCTGTGTAGCTTCCCTCATTTTCTATATTACTCCAAGCCGCCTTCTAAATTTCTTTTTGTGCAGGTTCAAGTTACATTCTTCTATGAGTGTCATTAGTTCTGTTAATGTGATTTGTCTCTCTTTACTTATTGGGAGTGATGTGGTATGCTGTTGTTTACATGATGATTTTGAAGAGGTGGGCACCATATTCCTGGGAGACCAAGAGACCTTGCGTACTTTCACAGTGTGATTGGCATTTGTGTTTTCAATGGCTGCCTGCGGCCTTTGGAGGTTGGTCTGGCTGCTGTGTGGATAGGTGCTGCAGTGACTCAAAAATCAGTAGCAGTAAGAGGTGGCGAGCACCATTAGGGACAGCTATGGGGAACTCAATTTAACTGATGATAGCTCCAGTATAGTGGTAGGGCTATACGAGACCACTGTGCAGGTTGCAGTGCTATTCAGACCTAAGGTGGTATGATTCCCTTGGACTGGGGGAGCTCCTAGAACTGGGTGACTGTTTCCCTGTATTTCCAGAACTAAGCTAGATTTGAAGCAAGGATGCCCTCTGGGCCTAGGATGCACTCTCCACTGATCCACCCACTATGTGGGCCTGCAAAGACTCAGTCCGCTCAGTGTGAGGCTCTGGATGAGGCAAGTCGAGGTGGGCCTGTAAGGCTCTGGCTTGGGACTCTGCTACCCCACTCCAGACACTTTGGGCGCGGGCCTGCAGGGTCTGGTGTGTGTCTCTGCTTTCCCATGGCTCCAGGCGAGTTCGCACTGCAGGGCCTGTAAGCCCCCGTCCACGAATCAGACTCTCCCTGCTAAGGCAGGAGTGGCACGCATCATGCCCGCAGGAATCTGGCACAGCAGTTGTAGGCAGTAAGTTTTAAGAGCCCTAGTCGCAGTGACCGCTTTCCCTCAGTTCTGGGCGAGTTAGCACTGAGGGACCTGTAATACAGGACTGACTGGAGGATGGCATGCCTGCAAGGACTAGGTGTAGTAGCTGCAAATGGCGGGCTTGAAAAGCCAGTTCTCAATAGCTGCTTGCGGCAGCTCGAAGCAAGATGGAGCCACAGGACCTATCGCCTCCCAGACTTCCCCCGCTGTGGCAAGGAGCTGTGGCTTGAGTGCCAAATTAGACAAATCGGCACGTGGCTGCCATGTGTCCTAACAACGTCCCCTTTCCTATGGAAACCAGACTAGTTCCTGCAGTGGCCAAAATCGCCTCTCAGATTTCCACCTTTGCCTGCCCAATTCAAGCGCAGCTGCATGGGCAGCAAGCTTAAAAAGTTCCCATCCAGCCCACCACTCCATGCTGGTTCAAGCAGTGGGCTACTTGGACTTCCCCAAGGCTCCAGAGGAGGCAGGATATGTCCCAAATCGCAGGGGAAATGGTGTGTGGGCAATGCGGGGCTACTCTCTGAATGGGCCTTTTTATTTGTAGCTTTATTAAATTATTCAGTTTGATTCAGGAGTATCTTGAGTGGCACATAAACCTAAATCTTGTATTTAATGAGGCAATTGATACCCACCTCAGGATTAAGCTTAATTTCCAAGTCATACACTTTGGAAGTTTCATACATTTAGGGATAAATTTTAATTTTCTAGCCAACTTGTATTATCCTGCTCACTGCTTCAATCTTCTGTATGTACCTGGCATATTTTAGTTCCACATTGCATAACTGCTGATGTTCACTCTGAAGGTCCTTGATTAATTTATTAGTGGTTTGCTGCAATTCAGTTCATGATTTATTCTTTCTATGTACACAATTGAGTACTTCTGATTGTCAACAATATTTTATAGCTTAGTGTTCTCTCATTTTATTGTTTCACAGTTTAGTTCTTCTTAAGCAGTATCTTCATCAAGATCATTTAATCTCCGGTTAAGAAGGGCTAAGTGAGATTCCAAATTGCTCCTATATGCCTGGTATTTTTGAACATCAGCTCATAAGGATGAAAGTGGATTCTCAATGTCTTTAGATGATTTGGCACTTTGCCCTTCCGTTGTTCCAATCTTGCAATCTGCTCATTCAGTGCTTTATTTTTTGCTGCCTATAAGCATGTACATTAAATAAATCCTTCAGTTTGGACTGCAACTCTGTATTCATCTCTTCAAAACTGTCAGCACCAATCATAAAACTCACAGAATTTTATGGTGTGGTCCAACGACAATAATTCCATGTTCAATTTCTCTTCCCCAAGGCTGACAGTTATCAAATGAAGGTGAATTTCTGTTCCTGGCCATGTATACCATATATACTCGAGTATACTGAATATCAGCCAAGGCACCTAATTTTACCACAAAAACTGCATTAAAAATATGCTGGAAAACTCAGCTTATACACGAGTATATGTGGTAACTCAATGCAATCTATTCTCCACACCAAGACTGCCACAATGTGAGAGCATGAGTGAGGGCCCATATGGAATACCTGGAGCTTTTGGTCAATGCAGAAAGATACCCAAGATCCTAATGATTCTGGGAACAACTTCTTCAAACTTTGTGCCGGGAAGTTCCTGTGACCGGTACAGAACAATAAAGGTCTTTAGAAAGCTTTTTACACATGGAGCTTGTAGAGATTTCATGAATATACTATAAGCATAACCATTTTCTGCAAAAAGCTCACAGAGCTGTCTGATAGACTGCTGAATGAATGCTTTGTCAGTGAGTGGTGTTGGGTCCCTCTTTGATTTTTTTCAGAAATACAAAAGATGCCCGATTGACTGTTGAAGGTCTAGGACCACTAGTTCTTTTGCCAAACAGAGATACTTCTTTCAGACGTAGAAGAAGTGGGTTTGTTTGTACTTAATTTTCCAAAGATTGGTTTCTCTTTGCTTTTAGGGGTATAGAGACCTTGTTTCATGATGTCTTAGGGTCTTAATTCTGGCACAGCGAGGCAGTCAGCAACACCAGTGGAAACAGAGTTGACCTCTCTCCCCAGCTTCCTTATACCATCTGGTGCTGAATTTCCAAAGTGCAATTTTCTTCGAAAGATAGGGGTAGCCACATTTATTTCATATTTTTTTATCCCTACCGCTTTTGTGCCATTAGAGTCTATAAAGCTTGTAATTATTTATTGGTGATCTAGATTTGCTTCAGTGATGATACAGGACCTGGTTCAGCAAGGAAAAAGAAAGACAGTTAACACTCTAATCCCCAAGCTAATCCACTCCGTGGGTCTCAACCAGTGGTTTTCAACTGTGGTTGCTCATTGCAGTCCTGGGGGCCACTCTCACTGAGTCCGTTTCAACGTATAGTTACCGTAAGTAAGGTTTCTGAAAAAACAATTCCTTATGGGTCCAGACAGCTTCATCTTTCTCCTTTGGAACAGCTGGTCAGTTTGAACTTCTGACCTTTCAGGTAGCAGCTTAACCCACAACTCCAGTAGGACTCTAAATCTTTACAAATAACAACAACAAAATAGTGTCTGTCTGGGCTTCCTCCCCAAAGATTCCAATTAGCTTAACTAGAGTGCAGACAGCTACATAGTGGGATTTTTTTTTACAGTGATAATTATTATTTATTAAAATTGTGGAGAGCATGAGAGAGAAAGAATGAGTCAGACACATAACATGGTAGTCAGACACATAACACATCACACATAACACCTCTGCCTATCAGATCGTAAATGTGAAGAGAGGGGGGGGAGGGGGAGGGATTACATGAGGGAGCAGGGAGAGGGAGCCTCCAGCGCCGAGGGGGCTAGAGAGAGAGGCGGTCCAGGGTTCTTTGTCTTGCCCCCAAACTTAAATACCCTTTGGTGCCATGTGAGGCCCCAAATTACAGGTAAGGACTTAAGTCACAGGAAAGGGTTGTACAATTGCAAGAAGGGGATGAGCAAGGGGTGTACACCTAATAGGAAGTGTGGGGTCCCCATGTGACAAGATGGGCAGACCTAAGTTTCCTGATGGCTGCCTAGCCCTTGGGGGTGTTTGACCTTAGTCTCCCCTAACGAACTATTGTTACCAGAGGGAAGTGGACCTACTTTAGGGTGGGACGTCTATACTGATTGTTAGGGATAGCTAGTAACCCTAGGGAAGAATAGCTCCTGACCTACTTTAGTTGAGCTCCAAGTGCATCGTCATATGCCATGTGTAGCAAGCAGCTTACGTTTGGCATATATTTTGGGGGGAGATAATGTGGGAGAAATCTTTCTGTTTCCCACAACCACAACATGAGGAGCTATATTAAAGGGTCACAGCATTAGGAATGTTAAAAACCACTGGCTTATATAATCCTTCACCTCAGAACTGTGGCTTACTGTTTTTGAATGTTTACTACAATGATCTGAACTCCCTTAGCATTTTGGCAATACTTAAGTCACTCTGGAAATAATATATCAGTAGCATGGCCTTCTGCTGCCCTTTGGTGTTTAAAATCCTTGGTTCTGAACGCTTCCAACCATGTCATTTGTCCCAGGACTGAGGCTCCATCAGACAGAGTTGGCACAGGAACAGTTGGCTTTGTGACCTCAAATTCTGCCTTGTCCCCTTAGAGAGGGCATGTGCACAGACCACCCAAAGTCTGCGAACTTCACCTCACCCCTGAGCCCCAACAGCAGGTTCTCTTGTGAAGCACCTACTTCTGGTGGGAGTGGATCAGGGCATCTGCTAGCTCCTTCATTATCTTGAAAGAAAATAAAAGACCCTTCATACAGCCACCAACTCAAATGAACCTCAGAGCCCTTCTCGATCAAGGGTTGACCGTGGCTGTGCGTTGCTCATCCAATCTGTGTCTGTTTTTTAGCTCCTTGTAGAGCTCGACTCTCGGGGCATATTCCAGAATCAGGGACACCTGCCGAGCATCATGGAAATCGTTGTAGAGGTGCAGGATATTGGGGTGTTATAGATGCGCCTGGATTTCAATATCCCACTTGCAGCTGATGCTCCAGCCCTTCCTTCTCGAGCTGTGACTTGAAGAGGACCTAGAGGACCATGAGGAAACTGAGCCAGGTACACATTGCTGAATTTCCCCTTGCCCAGTGAACATCAATCAACGTCAAAGTCATTAATCGTTAGGCACAGTGGCCTTCTCGGGTCCTGGTTCTCATCCGCTTCACCTGTTGGCTGGGCGGGGACCAACTTGCTGGGGGCTTTCCTGCAACACCTAACGGGAAGATTTGTCTGCCCGTTGGTGCTGTCCTGGGCCCCCAGGGACTGAGAGTTCATTTTCTCTAGGAGTTCATTTTCACAGAATCCTGGCAGGAAGACTTCGAATACACAGCAGGCAAGCCAAAGCCCACCTCCCCAGTGGGATTTTTTTTAACTGCTTTTTTTTGGGGGGGGGGGCGGAGCAGGGGGAGACGACATCACTGCCCTCTGGTGGAAGTGGGAGGCCCAGTCTTGCTCCTGGAGAGCTGCTGCTGCATTTGAACTGCCAAGCCAGTGGACTGCAGTCCCGCACTCAACCACTACACCACCAGGGCTCAGCCCTTAACTGTTTTTAGTGGGACTTTTAAAGATAGTATTTCACATTAGAATCACTTAGGGGTCACCATTGCCAAGACTCATCGAGATAGACTAAAGGAGAATGTCTGGAGGCAAGACCCATGTATGGGTATTTTTAGAAAGCTCTTTGAGATATTTCAGTGTTTAACTAGGTTTAGAATTCCCGAATAAGAATATTTCTAGGGCTGAGCCCCGGTGGCGTAGTGGTTGTGCTTGGGACTCCGGCCCCCTGGGATGGAGGTTCGATTCCAGCTCCATGGAGCAGAGGCTGGGCCTCCTCCTCCCACCACCTGAGGGCAGTGATGCCCAAAAACAAACAAAAAAATTTCTAAGTACTATACCCAGATTCCTGAAGAAGAATATTTCTAGGTACTATACTATACAAGAAGCTTTCCAAGGGGTGGCACTTACCTTCATGTCTGGGGCCAACAGGCCCGGCCATATCTTTGCCTGTCTGGAGTGATTAAGGCCTAGCCATTGTCTCAATCTTTATTGCCTGAGCTCTGTAAATTTTCACTCTGCCACCACAGGCCCTATATGTTCTGATTAGGTGGTGTTTGCATTCCGAACTGGCCTTAAATACCAAGGACTTTTAGGTTTACCTAGGACCCTGCAGGGCATGCTGACACTGACTTAGTCAGCAGTAATAGAGTAACAGATAGCTCCTTAAACTGTGTAATCCCCCTCCCACTACACCCTATATAACTTGAGCCTTTTCTTTGAATAAACGAGACTTGATCAGACTCCTGTCTTGTCTCCATTCTCTGCGTCCCCTGCCTATCTTGGTTTCCAGGCCTCTGAACCGGGACACCACGTTGATGACCTGCGGGACGGGTCACCTTCACACAGTCATATTGCTGTGTGCGGCCATTATGGATTCAGTGAAATTGTAATCAGTTAGCATCAAGTCCATCCCAACTCATTTCCCCATCTGTGCTAGAGCTATGTTCCAAAGGGTTGTCAGTAGGTGTTTTTCAGTAGGTTCCCAGGCCTTTCTTTTGAGTAATCCTGAGTCTGTGGGTATTCCTGAACCTCTGACCTCTGATTTAGCAGCCTACCACATTCCCTGTTTATCCCTCCCGTGGAATCAATATCTATGGGAAATTCTATAGTCAGTGTCTTATAGCGACATCATGTGCCCATTTTTTATGAAGCTTATTTATTTCTACAGCTCTTCTAATGTATTTTCTCTTTTCCTGGCTGTGTGCCTTTACCTTGAGACATTTTATGAAGCAAAATCATTTACTGGGCCTACCTCTGCTTGGATAGAATCACTGTGTCTAACAGTTTCGGGAAGTACTGGATAAATTTATTTAAAGATGTAAGATGAATTACAACTTGTTTTGTTTTAGTTTTTTAGGCATCACTGCCCTCTGGTGGTGGGAGTAGGAGGCCCAGCCTTTGCTCCTGTGGAGCTGGAATTGAACTCCATCCCAGTGGGCTGCAGTCCCGCGCACAACCACTATGCCACCGGAGCTCAGAAAATTACAACTTGTAATAGGAGTTTTTCAGGTTTTAGAAAAGTAAAAGGGTACATATAAAATATTCTATTAAAAACTGAAGAATCTGGGAAACCACTCCATTTTCAAGCATACTAATATTTATATGGGGGATATATGAATAGCTCTACTAATGGATAAATGAAGGGTATCTTGATTTGGTTGTCAGCTGGGATGTTTTTTCCCACACCTTGAGTTTGCTGCCAAACTTTGTAAAAATGTTTATAAAATTTTACAGCTAAAGAATTCTGGCTCGGGCTGAGCCCCGGTGGCGTAGTGGTTGTGCCCGGGACTGCGGCCCACTGGGACGGAGGTTCAATTCCAGCAGTGGGGCTGGGCCTCCTACTCCCACCACCGGAGAGCAGTGATGCGCCCCCCCCCCAAAAAAAAAAAAAAAAGAATTCTGGCTCAGTCCTTTTCTTTAAAGCCTTTTGCTAGCATCTTCCACACTTGGAAATTTAATTCATTCAATCTTTTATTCTTCTTAGCATAGTGAATACCATGTAAAAGTCACTTCTTATGGAAAAAAAAAAAACACCCTGTAACAACAGTATAATAAAACAAGATGTATTTCCTACAAGTAAACATGTTCTATATCTTTTCTTTAAAAAACAAAAACCTTGTGAATTAGGTGAAGGCTTACAGAGCAGATTGTGGGTTTTTTTTGGCATCACTGCCCTCTGTGGAAGGCCCAGCCTTGCTGCTGCTGGATTTAAACTGCCAAGCCAGTGGGCTGCAGCCCCGCACTCAACCACCACGCCACCAGGGCTCAGCCCCCAGATTGTGTTTACATTAAACAATCCATAGACATTTGTTTCATCCATTGCAATCCCCTCATTGTACCATCACTTAACCCCACACTTCCTCTTTCTACGCTTTCCTACTGAACTTTGACCCACGGTGAATGCTGCCCTTTTGATCTTTAACAGGTTGATTAGTTTCACATGAGTGTCAGTTCAGTTCCTAAACTAAAGGCTGATCAGGACGTAGTCTCAGGAATTCCACCAGACTGTGACCAGCAAGCTTGGTCTCTCAACGATTTTGAGATCTGTTCAACCATTTTCTCCTACCTCAATAACCTAACATAATAGTTGGTAGTGGTAGCTGAGCCCTCATTAGTTCTGATCTCAAGGTTGTGGAGACTAATATTGAGTCCCATTAGTCCAGTGGATGAGTTGTTTCTCTGTATCTTTCAATTTTCACTATGATTCTTTCCTTCGGATGGGAAGACCCATAGTTGCCCTTAGATGGCTTCCCACTAGCTTTAGAGCAGTGTCTCAACCTTCCTGATGTTGAGACCCTTTTATATAGTCCTCATGTTGTGGTGATCCCCAAACATAAAATTATTATCATTGCTACTTCAGAGCAATCTAGTTTTGTTACTGTTATGAAATGGGTGACCTCCATGAAAGGATCGTTTGATCCAACAACCCAAAGGTGTTGTCGCCCACAGGTTGAGAACTGCTGCTTAAAGGCTTCTTTTGCCAATTGACCTTGGTTTTCTTGAAGCTATGCCCCCCATCAGAATCACCCCTCTCAAATATTGGATTAAAGGAAACTTCCTGGACTGTAGAGAGGGGTGATCTAGTGACCCCCAGGCAGAACGTAAGGATCCTAATATACTTATTTTAGGAAAGGCCAAATTTGTCATTGTGTGTGTACATGTTATGTGACATGATAGTTTTTACCTATTTAAGCCATTTGAGGGCATAATTTTTCATAGAAATAAACAACATACTGATGTCTGGGCTATGGGGAATGTTGGCGACTAAATTTTTCACTTTTTTTTAGGACCTTTGATTTTTATTTTGTTTGAATGTGTATCAAAAGCTTACATTAAATATGTGGTGGACAGGGAAAAAAAGGTGTTTGTTTGTCTTAAGAAGTTTACATAATATTGCCCCTGTGGGTTCCACCACACTCATTGATAATATTTGCAACAAAGATAAACACATGTACAAGGACACATTATTTTGTATGATAGTATTGCACAATACAAGAGAGCACAGGATGTGTGGCAACGAGAAATTCCTGGAGTGGCCTGTTGAAGATAACAAAATTGTAGGACTAACAGGAACTGATGTAACAGGTCATTCTAAGTGAGGTTTTTGCCTTATCTGTGCTTCAGCTAAAGTGCCAAATCCACTCCAACTCCAGTAAGCCTATCAGGAAAGTCATGTGAGGTGAAGTATAAACTGCTGCACGAACAGTTGGTGCCACTTACGCCCAGGGGGATAGTAGGACCTAACCACACCTGGGTTTACCAGCTGTTGCTGATGGCATCCTCTCACTGAGAAGGAACTAGCTAGTATCCTAAAGATGCCACCAACTCCTAGGTAAATAGTACATACTTGTAAAATGAAAATAATTATGTAGCTGAGTTATTTAATCGCTATGAAGTATCTGTTGTGATAATCTCAAGTGTACTGAAGCATTTAAAAAACACATTAGGTGCTTAATTTCTGCGTTAATTGATTCTAGTCAGCATTTCCTTTAATAGCTGTTGAAAGTTGATCATTGCTAAAAGCCGGTTTTGCTACCTGGATTTCTGAGGTCTGTGATGATTCCATTATTTCTCAATGCTGTAATTCAATATTAATGGCTTTAAAACCGAGGCGTTGAGAAAGATTGTAAAAGGAGTGGAGATGAGCCCCGGTGGCACAAGATGGTTGAGTGCAGGACTGCGGCCCGCGGGCTTGGCAGTTCAAATCCAGCAGCGGCTCTCAGGAGCGGCACTGGGTGGCTTCCACAACCACCAGTGGCAGTGAGGCCCACAAAAAAAAAAAAAAAAAGACTTTGTAAAAGGGGTGGAGATGAGGCCACATTGTGTGGGGGAAAGTTCCTAAAATTATTTTCCCTTCCAAAACTGAACATGCTAATAATTCTTCATTTATCATTGTCACCCCTTCAGAGTTTATAAATACAGCAAAATTTTTATATTTGGATTTTTTTTTTGGGGGGGGGGGCATCACTGCTCTCCGGTGGTGGGAGTAGGAGGCCCAGCCCTACTGCTGGAATTGAACCTCCGCCCCAGTGGGCCGCAGTCCTGCACACAACCACTACGCCACCGGGGCTCAGCCCCTTTTTTTATGTTTAACATTTTCTCCTTAAAAAAAAAGAAAACAATGGAGATAAAGCTATAATCTCTTCTTTTCCCCACTCTTTATCCCTCTCACTGCTATAAATTTGAGGTATTTTTTACAAAATGTATACAAGTGTGTATTTCATACACTTTTTAATCGATGAAATCTTATTATGGTTAGTGCTAACTTTGCTGCTTCAAGAAAAATCTGTTTAGGAAAAATTTAAGAATGTATATTAAAGTATTAAAGTGTTGTCTGGTAGAACTTTATATTTTTGTTAAAACTTTCCATTTATGGTTTGTGAACTGTATCATTAAAAATATCACAAAGCAAAAATTAAATTTTCTTAAAAGACTATAATTATTTAGGTAATGATAGTGGGGTAAAGGAAGCACCAAAGAATTAGAGGAAAATTGTGTGTTTCATCAGTACTATACCGTACCCTGACTGGCTCATCTCTTCCCTGGGACCCCTTTGTGAGGAGATGTCCAATTGTCTATAGATGGGCATTGGGTCACCACTACCTCCCCACCTACTCCCACTACTCCCCCATTCACCTTGGGTATGGTTTTATCCTGAGTCTTAGATGCCTGATACCTGATCCCGTTGACACCACATGATCACTGTGGCAGTCACCTAATCTGGTGTCATTTTGAGGATTAAGAGTGTAGGGATGGAGTCTAGCCTGTCAATCTGAAGATAGCTCCGCTGAGAATTCTGGGAAATCTAGTGCTTTCTTATTGGAAGCAGGAGACACTCTCACTTGGAGACTCTCTACTGACAAGGTTTACTTCCTGTAAGACATCCCCGAAGAGAAGCCACTTGGAGCTACCCTAGTTCCCGGAGACAGACAAGTCACATGGATGTAACCAGACCTCTGAAGCTGGAGAAGCCACAGAGAGACCCCTGCCAGTGCTGAGATGCTTACAAAGCCACTGGATCCAGACTTTCTACTCACTGACTTATGGTTGTTCTCCATTTGGCATCATTGCATTTGTTTTGTGAGTCTAAAGAGGACTCTGTAGATTGGTATTGGACATATGGGCTAATATGAGACTTGTGACTTTGGAGTGGACCGGGTTGGGATGTTTTCTCAATGTGTAACTGCCCTTTGTATAAAACTCTCTCTTATATACACATGCGTGTTTATGAATTTGTTTCTCTAGTCTACCCGGACTAACAGAATCACACAGGCTGGTGTGCTTCTTCCATGTGGGTTTTGTTGCTTCTGAGATAAATGGC
The DNA here is from genome assembly GCA_004026705.1 of Nesogale talazaci. Taxonomy (NCBI): domain Eukaryota; kingdom Metazoa; phylum Chordata; class Mammalia; order Afrosoricida; family Tenrecidae; genus Nesogale; species Nesogale talazaci. The sequence goes on from PVJH01018745.1 coordinate 22,770, forward strand.
TGCTTGATTATCTTCAATCCTTTAAGATCCTAGATGTTATCTCTCTTTTTTGGGGGGCAGGTAAGGGGGTGGGAAATCACTGCCCCCTGATGGGAGTAGGAGGCCCAGTCTTGCTCCTGGAAAGCTGCTGCTGGATTTGAACCACCAACCCAGTGGGCCACATTCCTGTACACAACCACTACACCATGGGGCTATCTCCCTTAATAGCCGGGCATCATCAGCTTTCTTCACCACATTTGCTTATGCACCCATTTTGTCTTCAGAGATTGCATTGGGAAGGTGAGTATCACAGAATGCTGGATTGTTAGAACAAAGTGTTCTTATGTTGAGGGAGTACTTAAGTCGAGGCCTAATGTCCATGTACTAACATAGATATGACTACATAGTTCTATTCCCCTCTCATTACATATGCTTACATATGTAAAATGATGATGGTGGCATATGTACACATTAGAGGAATGTATGGATTATGATAAGAGAATGTAAGAGCCCCCAGTAAACATTTTTTAAGGTTATAAATAAATGTTCTTTTACAGATAAAAAATGTCCAATATAATGTATGATATTTATCCACAGCATCCATAATTATTTTAAATGGTTATCTTTTCCTTATCTATTTTCTTATTAACAGTGAACTCTTGTTGTTTGTTGACACTGTTTATCAGAGTATTTCCTAGGACTTTTGGAAGATCTCCAGATATTTCTTCTGAAGTGATGTATTCTTGCTAGTCCGGTTTGAGTAGAGAAACAAATCCAGAGACATTCGTATGTATCTAAGGGAGAACTTTATATAAAAGAGCAATTTTATATTGAGAGAACAACCCAGCCCAGTCCAGATCAAGTCCTTAAGTCCAATATTAGCCCATGTCTGATACTAGTCCATAAATTCCTCTGTAGCCTCATGCAACACATGCAATGATGCTGAATGCAGGAACATCACAGGCTGGTGGGTGAAAAGTCTTGTAAATCCAATGGCAGTGGAAGCATTTTCAGTGTGGCTCCATCAGTGTGGCTCCGCGTGGCTTGCCAACAGGAAGGTGAAGCAGAGTGTGAATCCCACCTCCAGAGAGGAAGAAAGGATGCTCCCAGAATCTTAGTAAGAAGGTCATGTGACCCGATTGACAGGCTAGACACCATTCCTTCACTCTTTTTTTGGTTGTGTATGGCATCACTGCCCTCTGGTGGTGGGAGTAGGAGGCCCAGCCTTGCTGCTGGATTTGAACCTCCAACCCAGTGGGCCGCAGTCCTGCGCACAACCACTATGCCACTGGGGCTCAGCCCTCCACTCCTAATATCAAGTAAACACAAGATTATGTAACTACCAACTTTTCATCTAGTAATCCAGTGTTTAATCATTAGTACCTCCTGGGACCTAAAATGAATTAAGAGCATAATATAGAATTTTAGTATCTGAGAGAACCTAATGAAAAACAACATGTAAACAAGTAGCAGTAGTTTCTGACTTACAGTTTATTTAGTTAAAACCATGCTTATGGCAGCCTGTTGATTTTTTGGTACATTTCACAATGTTGCAGCATGTATTTGTTAATATTATCATCTGTAAGTTCACATGTAATGTTTCTAACCCTCAAGGACAAAGGTAGGATTTATAAAGAAGATAATGAAAACTAAAAGAAAGGAGGTATTGAACTTGAATCAACACAACAGAACTCAATGTAAATGACTACCTGTGCAGGCAAAGGAATTTTCTGATGCCATCACTTTTGGAACGTTACAAAAAAAAAATTTTTTTGGCATCACTGCCCTCAGGTGGTGGGAGTAGGAGGCCCTGCCTTTGCTCGTGGAGCTGGAATTGAACCTCCATCCCAGTGGGCCGCAGTCCCACACACAACCACTACGCCGCCAGGGCTGAGCAGGTTACAAAAATTAATTACTGCCTTTCTTCGTGTCTGCTACTAAATCTCTGAGATGAATCCTTGGCAGATTATTTCAAATTGTTCTGATCTCGTTTAGCGAGTCAAATTTGGAATGATATGTGTTAAACACCTTGTTCTGTATAAAAGTTCTAAGCATATTCCTCAAGAATTCTAGAACAAAAGAACAAAGAATTTGTTTTCACTTTTAAGTGTAATTACTCCCTAGCCATGGGCTTTTGCTTCTTCCGTTTCTCCTGGGAGATCATTTTCTTCTGTGACACCTCTTCTGTTTAAGGCACAATTTGCTCCTTTTCAGAAAGGCCCTCTCGGTGTGGCAGAGGCTGCTCATGGGTGGGTTAGATCTACGATCAGTTCTCTAAGTCCAGCAGCGCCTTCTGGGGACTTTGTTCACCTGGATGAGCGCCATGGCCAGAGTCCACATCTAAACCCTTGAGTTCAGGATTATGTCGCAAACTTTAAGTGTATGCAGCAAAAACTCACTCTTTTGGGGCCACTGACCCTGGGTCCGACCTCACTGATGGGTGTGGGCACACGCTGTTTCTGCAAAGTGACATCTTTTAAATTCTGAGTGGTCTTCTGGATATACGTACCCTTGGTGGTCTCTGCAGTTTCATGGGTGCTCTTAAAATGGTCCCAAAGATTCAACTCAACGGTGTGCATGATTTTGTGGGGGTTTGTGGGTCAAGTGAGTAGTGAACTTTGGGCAGGTCACCTCAGGCCGCTTCAGAAAGAGGAAACAAAGAAATGTAAGGTTGGGGTTTTTTTCCCAGTCACTTGCCCAGCTGTGAAGCTAAAAATCACGTACTGTTTTGTGTAAGTTAGTATAATATTTTGAAAGACTATAATACTTGGTTACCTTAGGGCTGAAGGTGGCGTAAGTGGTTGAGTGCGGGACTGCAGCCCGTAGGCTTGGTGGTTCAAATCCAGCGACGGCTCTCAGGAGCGGCACTGGGTAGCGCCCACGACCACCAGAGGCAGTGATGCCCCCCCCCCCAAAAAAAAAATACTTGGTTACTTTTACATACATGATTCCTTCTGCCTGAAATCCCTTTCTCTGCCTCGCCTTCATGAATCCTTCAAAAACCAGTCAGTGGCATTTCCAATGAGAAGCTTTCCTAGACCTTCCAAAGGCTTAAATTCGCTTTCTCATGGCACATTTCATATTTTCACTGTAGCAGTAATCATACAGTAGATATTTGTTGAATAAGTCCCCTCACTGACTTAACCTTGTGCTATAAACTACAGATTTATAGTGTAGAAAGGCAATAAACATTTCTTTGGGACTAAATATGGTTTAGACTAAATATGGTTTGTGGGGCCAGAGTCTTCATTTAGGAAGACTATAAAAGCGTCAAGCTGTAATTTTAAAAGTGAGGCTATCGGGCTGAGACCTGGTGGCGTAGTGGTTGTGCGCAGGGGACTGCGGCCCACTGGGATGGAGGTTCAATTCCAGCAGGGGTTCCACAGGAGCAAAAGGCTGGGCCTCCTACTCCCACCACCAGAGGGCAGTGATGCCAAAAAAAAAAAAGTGAGGCTATCAGGATCAGCTAATTAGAAAGTATGCTGTGAAGGGCCTTGGTCATATTTCTGTTGGACTCCTCATTGTTTATGTTGTGTTGCATATAGCAACTCAAAGAAGCAAAGCCAGTCCCTTGAGTTAATTGCTTTGATTTAATTCCCACTCACAGTGACAGTAGGACAGAGAACTGCCCCACAGGACTTCCAAATCCTTGTAGAAGCGACTTTAACATTTTCCTCCTGGGAAGCCATGGATCCTAAACGCTAGCCGTCCGGTTAGCGGCCAAGTGTTTTCAGCACCGTGCCGCCGGGGCCTCCGATGGGAACATAACTGTACTTCTAACAGAATGCAATCCTAGAGGTGATCGTGATCAATATGTTGTTTAATAGGATTACTTTCTTTCCCCCTTTATAAGATGCACTACCCACACACTGACCATTCTGTGTGACTTCGGTGACTGGCAGGTTACTTAAATGTACATTTTAAAGATTCCTGAACCCCACACCCATCCTCCCAATTTTGAATGCAAATGCATCGATTTTAGAAAATTTCATAGAAAGAAAAAAGATTCATAATTCTACCACCCAGAGAGCACAGACAAGCCCAGTTACTTTTTTGTCTATGTGTATGCCCCCACCCTTTTTCTTTTCTTTTTTTTAATTGGCAGCTCTTACAAATATTATAGCAATCCATAACTCAGTTAGATCAAGCATAATTGTACAGCTTTTGCCACAATCATTTTCAAAACACTTGTTCTTCTTGAACTCTTTGAATTTGATATCACAATCCCTTTATTGTTTTCCCTATGCTACCCTCCACCATCCAATTGTTCACCTACAATTCTACTAATCATCCCCCTCGGAACCTGGAAAAAAGTTTTCATATGCAAGCTTTAAAAACAATTTTTAAAAATACAATTAGTGAATAGTATCTAACCATCCAATAACATTATTACTAGCTGGCATTGTGGGTTACGCATTGGGCTATGACCTGCAAGGTCAGCAGTTTGAAACCACCAGCTACTTCAAGAGAAAAAGATGAGGTTTTCTAAACCCATACAGAGTTACCATCTTGGAAACGCAGTAGGGGCAGTTTTAGTCTGTCCTGTAGGACCACTGAGTGTTGCAGTACCATGGATGGCAGAGAATGTGTATGAAGCTTCTATTTGAGACCAGTCTCAAGAGAAGGGCAATATTTGGGTATTTAAAGTGTTGCTCGGTAGTGTTTTAAGCTTACTTGAGCAGAATATAGTATGTAAGTTCATACTACAAGAAGGCATGCATCATTTCTAAAATTAAGTTCCAGCCCCTTCTTTTGTTAATATAGCACAAGTATAGTTTGGGGCAACAGAAGATTAATTGCTGGTTTAAAATTAAGTGATCTAAACCAAAAACTAAGTCCACTTCCATCGAGTCATTCCAACTCACAGGAATGATCTCTTAGGGTTTCTGAAGCTATACATCTTTACAGGCACTGCAGGCCTTATTGTCACTGGAGTGGCTCGTGGATTTAAAGCACCGCCTGCAGGGAGCAGTACAAAGTGCCACCAAGTACAAAGTGCCACCAAGGTTCCTGGCACATGCTGTTTAAAAACACTTTAAAAATCGAAAACATGCTTAAAGTTTAACCAAAATCAAAGTCTCTTTCTCTTTGAAGTTGAGACTTCAAATTAATCAATTTGTCATTTTGAAGTTTATGGGTTTATAAAGATCTGCAGTTTCCCATTTTCTCTTTGAAAGGTCAAAGAGTTGGCAACATAAAAGAAACAGAACATTTTTAAAGTAGATCTTATTGTTCATTGCCATAAAAAGTATATCATTAAAATGACAAAGTAATTTAAAAACAATGTGATTGATAGTAAAGTGCAGGGGCAAGATCACTTATCATGTCAGGAATTCATATATAATGGCGTTTTGTCCTAAAGTTCTCAGGAAGATGTAGAAGATGAGAGATGGGTCCTGTCGCTCAAGGCGATCTCTGGTCTCCTACTTTCCTCTTAGACGCCAGCTCTCAGGGTGAGGCTTATCACTGGCATTTGCCACCAAGTCCTCTAGAATAAATTCAGACCCACATTAGTCGTAAGTATGAAATAAATTTCAAAACTTTTAAAAATATCTTGTTTAGAGTTTATGGTAATTCTTGTCGTCATTTGGTAAGAATACTGATTACCTTGTGATTTAAATCCTAAAAAACAGGATAAAACCTATGTAAGGGGCTGAGCCCCAGTGGCGTAGTGGTTGTGTGCGGGACTGCGGCCCACTGGGACAGAGGTTCAATTCCAGCAGTGGGGCTGGGCCTCCTGCTCCCACCACCGGAAAGCAGTGATGCCTCCCCCCCACCAAAAAAAAAAAAAAAAAAACCTATGTAAGAGGTGGGAACAAATACCCCAAATTTGGCATTTGGCCAGTCCGCCTTAGTTTTTTACTTTGACCTTGGATTTCAACTCCTATCATTCTCAAATTCCACATTAAAGTTGTTAGTCGTGTAGTCATTCATAAGCTAAAGTTACAGACCTGGAGCTGCCAAGGAAAACCTTAAGAAGCGTTGCTTTTAGGCCACGAAGTTCCTAATACTCAGGTACCAACTGAGAGCATTCCATAACAAAATCCATACTAATCCATAACATAAAAAAAATCATGCCAGCATAAGACAGGTCACATGTTAAAAGACTAAACATCTCTACATGCAATACTAGTATGTCAGTGTGGCTATGCAACCTTAATTAGTAATGTTTTCATTGAATTAAAAAGCAAATACCATATATTAAAACTACTTCACTAGTGTTTACTGAAAATAAGTGTACATCACATGATGTGACAATGGGGAACAAAATCTATGTGCATATATTTACAGGTTTAGTATTAAGGTAACAGATGGACATAAGGCCTCTACTCATGTACTCCCTCAATGCAAGATCACTTTGTTCTATTAAACTGGCACTCCACGATGCTCACCTCCCAACACTGTCGCTGAAGACAAAGCGGGTGCATAAGCAAATGTGGTGAAGAAAGCTGATGGTGCCCAGCTATCAAAATATGTAACATCTGGAGTCTTAAAGACTTGAAGATAAACAAGCAGCCATCTAGCTCAGAAGTAACAAAGCCCACCAGCTTTGGAAGAAGCACACCAGTCTGTGTGATCATAAGGTGTTGATGAGATTAGGTATCAGGCATCAAAGAACAAAAAAAATCATATTGTGAATGAAGGGGAATTTGGAGTGGCGACCCAAAGCCCATTTGTAGGTAACTGGACATAGCCTTACAGAAGGGTTGCAGGGAGGAGAAGAGCCAGTCAAGGTACAGTGTAACAAAACTTTCCTCTAATTCTTTAATGCTTCCCCCCCACCCACTCCCACTATCATGATTTCATTATTATGATTTCTACCTTAAAAATCTGGTTAGATGGTTAGACCAGAGAATGTACACTGGTACAGATAAGAACGGAACTTCAGGACAGATAAATCCCTCAGGAACAATAATGAGAGTAGTGATAACAGGAAGGGAAGGGGAAGGTGGGTAGTAAGGGGGAACTGATTACAATGATTACAAGGATCTACATATAACCCCCTCCTCCCTCCTTCCCCATGGACAACAGCAAAGTGGGTGAAGGGAGATATCAGACAGTATAAAACAATAAAATAATTTATCAATTATCAAGAGTTTGTGAGGAAGGGGGAGTGGGGAGGGTGGGAAATGAGCTGATACCAAAGACTCAAGTAGAAGGCAAATGTTTTGAGACTGATAATGGCAACAAATGAACAAATGTGCTTGACACAACGGATAGATGCATGGATTGTGATAAGAGTTGTACATGCCCCCAATAAAATGATTTTTAAAAGAAAAGTCTACATCTTACTAAACAGCTATCCTAACAAAAAAAACAAAACCACTTTCTCCCAGAAAGTTAGGCTGTGCTGATACCCCACAGCACTGTGGGTTTAATAGTGCTATTAAAGGTCTTCACCATGAATATTTGTAGAGACCATGTGTTTAATATTACTCGGAATGTCATTAGTGGAATGTTTCTATATGCGGCATCTTAAAAACAACAACCAAACTTTGAACAACTTCAAGGGCATCCATCCAAAGTGTCCGCTGCTAGGGAAGGTGCTGCTAGGAATCAAGACTGGTGAGAACAATTTGGTTTTAGCACCCTTGTTTATTACGCTTCTAAAATGGAATGAATATATTTAAATCATATAAATGGATATTGCTGGAACAAATAGATATTAAGAGAGGGGACTTCTGCCCCTTTAACTACTAGCTCAGTCCTTGGCTCTGCCCAGGGTAGATTGTGCAATGAACAGGAAGTTCTGGGTGAATGAAGTAGGCCTTTTGTTTCCATTGTACTTCACAATTCCACTGTCTCTGCAAAACAGGAGTTTGCTCCGCCTATTTACTATAGTGAATATTGATGAATTCCTCAGCAATTCTATCTACCTGAGCCATTTAAGTCTTTAAATCAACAGACACTTTCATGGGGGAATGGGGAGCCCAAAGTATCATATTTCCACACAGGAGGCCACATAATTACTTCCTCTTCCTCTTCCACATCAGAGTTGTTTGCTAATTGTTCTTTGGAAAGATTTTTAACAGATTCTAAAGTCACCACCAGTGAGTGTGCTTTTCAACAACTCCTCCAGCGCCAGAGTACAGTGGGGTCCTTTTCTCTTGTGTTTTTGTTTCAAAAGTTTTATGTCATCCACATATCATACAATTAAACAGTTCACACATATCAAGAAGAGTTATGCAATCCTTAAACAATCAATTTTAGAAATTTCCTTCTTGTACTCAGTGTAGTTTTTTAATTGTGTCAGAAATATACACAACAAAACATTCTCCAACAATTTCTACATGTATATAATTCAAATATCATTGATTATACATTGTGCTGTGCAACCATTATTGATAACCTTTTCCAAATTATTTCACCACCATTAACATAAACTTAATGACCCCTAAGCAAGAACTCTTCCTCCTTCACCCATGGTAAACGTTGACCAACTTGGTTTCTTTTTCTTGATATAAAATTCACATGTAACATCCACTTCCATAGTAAAGTCATTTTTTTATTTTTATTTTATTTTTTTGGGGGGGGGGCCACTCTGGTGGGAGTAGGAGGCCCAGCCTTATTTCTGGAAAGCTGCTGCTGGATTTGAATCGCCAAGCCAGTGGGCCGTAGTCCCGCACTCAACCACTACACCACCAGAGCTCAGCCCTGAAGTCCTTTTTTTTTAAAGGTTGTATACACACAATCAGTTCTAGTTCTCCCTCCCCCATCACTCATTCATTGTCTGCTCCCAAATTCCCTTGCCCCTCCCCACCCACATTCCCTCCTCCCACCCCTGTGATAAACCCTTGCATCAGTTTTGTCTCTGTGCACCCATCCTGTGCTTCATAAACTGGGAAGCCCAACAGAAAACAAAAGCACCCTCAGGACTAATATTGAGAGCAGCGATACTAGGAGGGTGTAAGGGTATGGTGGAGGGAAATAGGGGGAACCGATCACAGTGATCTACCTCTCCCTGGGGAATGGACAACAGAAAAGTGGGTGAAGGGAGACATTAAACAGTGTAAGACATGAAAAAATAGTAATTTATAAGTTATCAAGGATTCATAAGAAAGGGAGGGTGGGGAAGGGAGTGAAAAAAAAAAAAGAGCTGATACCAAGGACTCATGTAGAAAGAAAATGTTTTAAAAATGATGACGGCAACAAATGTACAAATGTGCTTGACACAATGAGTGGATGCATGGATTGTGGTAAGAGTTGTACAAGCCCCCAATAAAATGATTTTGGGGGGGGGGCATCACTGCTCTCTGGTGGTGGGAGTAGGAGGCCCAGCCCCACTGCTGGAATTGAACCTCCGTCCCAGTGGGCCGCAGTCCCGCGCACAACCACTACGCCACCGGGGCTCAGCCCCAATAAAATGATTTTTAAAAGAGAAAGAAAACAAAAAGCACATGAAACATGAAGACGAAAAAATAATATAAAGAATAAGAAAGCAAAAAAAATCACACCAATAATATTATAAATGCCAGAGAAAACAGTTCTCTCTGTTGTATAACAAATGAGACATATTTAAACCCTGAGCAAAATCAGGTTGAATCAAGAGGGTGGTCAACGGAGCAAGTATATTATACTGTGGTCCAGTCCGCCATAATCAAGTTTACAATCATTTCTAATGGTAAAGCTGTTCAAGTCCCTCGTCTGTGACCAGAGTGGATCTGTCGGAGGCTTAGTCGGACTAGATACTCTGCAGGGATTATCTAGGGCTCCCACTGTCCTCCATCGCCTTTCACAAACTGGGTGTTCACAAATTAAGCTCTGATACTTTCCCTTCATCTTATATGGACTTGGCTGTCATCATCTTTGGATCACGCCGGCTGGCGTGCTTCTTTGATGTGGACCTGGTTGGCACCCTACATAGAGGGCTGCTTATTTTATTACAACCCTTTAGGATCCCTCACACTAGTCTACTTGATGGCCGGGCACCATCGACTGTCTTCACGACACTTAGCTGCAGCGTCCTTATCGTCAGTGATCTCTTCATGAAGAGGGTTCAGTACAGTAGGGTTCCTTAATCTTTGATGGCTAAATAATAAACTGACTCACTATTTTGATTTATAATAAATGAGTCTGGGAAAAAATAGAATCTGAGGTGAAGACACAAAAGTGCATGGTCTATACAAGGGTAAGTATAAAAATATTGCTACAAAGTCATTGGAAACTTTATAAAACAAAAATATCACAATGTGAACCTATTCTTAATGAACATCCATCCATCTAGGTCTATAAACTTTTGAAAATGATGTTTCCACCTGAACACCTTCCCTGAAGAATTCTGCACTCTTAGATTACATGATGTCAAAATGACAATTCTGGCTTCCTCAATGGTCTTTGAGTTTAGGATAGGAAATAAAACGAAGTCAGAAGGGACAAGATCAGGGTTGTAGGTTAGATGGAGTAAGATTTCTCAACAAAAGTGTTGTAAGAAAATTCTTGTTACCCTCAAATAATAAGTAGATGCATTGTCATGGTGAGGAAAATTGTTTTCTTGCAGCAACTTGCATAGCGCTTTCTCACAATGTAATTTTTCATTCTTAAAACTACTTCTGGGCTGAGCCCCGGTGGCGTAGTGCTTGTGCGCGGGACTGCGGCCCACTGGGACGGAGGTTCAATTCCAGCAGTGGGGCTAGAGCAGTGATGCCCCCCCCCCAAAAAAAAAATTAACTACTTCTAAAAAGTTCCCAAGAAAATCTATCAAGACTATCCCTTTGGAATCACAAAAATCATTATAAATTTCTCTGTCTTGAATTTAACTGGTTCAGAAGACCCTGTCATAAGTCACTGTTCTGATTGTATCTTTTTTTGGAAGGCATTCTAACAAGATTAGACAAATACTGCTGAGAGAACTTATCTGCAGCCATCCAATGAACACAAAGACTTGCTGTTTAAAATAAACCTGTGCATGCACAATCTGGAAACCTTGTAACACAAATTGGAAACCTTGGGCTGAGCCCCGGTGGCGTAAGTGGTTGAGTGCGGGACTGCAGGCCGCGGGCTTGGCAGTTCAAATCCAGTGGCGGCTCTCAGGAGCAGCACTGAGTAGCACCCACGACCACCAGAAGCAGTGGTGCAAAACAAAAAACAACAACAACAACAAAATTGGAAACCTTGTAGCAATGCTTTCCTACTTACCTTTATAGTTGTACTATATACCAGGAAATGACCTTTTTCATGATTTTAAATTGTGAATTCTGTGGTGGTGCTACATTTCAGACTACTAACTCTACATTCAACAAGTCAAACCACTAATTGACCCCGTCTCCCATATTCTACCACATATTCTATCTCTCCTGCTTTCTCTTTTCCCTTTTGTAACATTGTCTTCATTCTTGTACTTAATGTTATTAGACATCTATTAAAAGGTAGAGCATATCACCGAAGGACTTAGGAGCATTATTCCTAATTGAAATTTTTTAATATTTGGAAATCTTGCTGGTACACAATGCTTATTATTTCTGATATATGCCTGCATCTGATAAAAATTATTAACTAGGGCGTATGGTATGGTTATTTCAAATAACAACTTACAAATGCAAAAAATAAAATACATGTGTTACAATTAAACAACCTGCACTCCCCTTTTTACTCAAGATGAAATATTTCTTGTAGAAATTGGTAGGTGAATTCTGAGAGCCTAAAGACTTTGCTTGAATTCCTTCTGTGGCAGGATTGTGTCAAGTTTCTTGAGAAACATTTCTGAAATGTTCTTAAAACACCTCTTTTTAGTCTTCCGTCACCTTAGAAATAAATGTCTTGGGAACTGTCCCTTTCTTCCTCTCTTATATTTCTTAAATTATTCTTGTTTGTTTTCACTACTCAGAGGGAAATATTCCAATAATTTTGTTTGCTTTGACGGCTGAAGGGCATCTGAACTAGACAACCTTGAATGTGGCCCTGGCCAACTTGGTAAGTTTCTTTGAGGTGCTGGTGCCCCTTTGTGGCCAGTGCTTACAATTACAGGCTCAGGTTTTTTTTTTGTTTGTTTGTTGTTTGGGGCATCACTGCTCTCTGGTGGTGGGAGTAGGAGGCCCAGTCCCACTGCTGGAATTGAACCTCCGTCCCAGTGGGCTGCCGTCCCGCGCACAACCACTATGCCACCGGGGCTCAGCCCCAGGCTGAGTTTTATTTGCCAGTGAGAAGCGTTTTAGCAGTTGCTTTTTAGGTGGACATATAGTGGCTTGACATCTGGAGAGACCCTAGAGAGATGAGATCTGCATCCAGTTGGAGCTGAGGGTGTAAGAGAGGGTCGGAGAACCCCTTATGGTAGAATATGAGCTTCATGAAGGCAGACACACTTTTACCTAATACTTCACAAAAAATACGGAATGACCAAATAAAGGAATGAGCTTCGTTCACAGCTAGGGCACAGTAGGTGACCGCCACTATTATTTGTGTTGTTAAATACGCTCTATTCGTTGCTTAAGGTGGAAAATGTCTTGACACCTTATCTAACGAAGCTCCATAGGTTCAGAACCACTCCTCACGGCTTCATTTATTTACCAATTTTTATATTTTTAAACTGTTAGTTGAGCTTTAAGGAGCCCTGGTGGAGTAAAAAGCGCTTACTGCAAACCAGTGGTCAGTGTTTCAACCCATTAGCCACCTTTCAGAGTAAAGGTCAGACCATCCCCTCACATAAGCAGTGTGGCCTGAGAACCTGGGGTTCGTCTCTGTTCTCTAGTGTTGCTATGATCTGGAATTGCTTCGATGGCACACAATAACAATAGAGCTTTATTTCAAACATCTGCAGATACAAAATCGTGAAACGCACAGTTCTAGCCTCCTGATTGTGACAGAGACCAGCTCCTAAGTGTCTTTAAGCCAAATGTGTAGGTCAGACAGCAGAGGTGCCTACAAGAGGAGTCCTGGTGATGCCATAGGCTAGGGGGTTGGGCTGCTAACTACAGGTCAAGAGTTGAAACCCAGGAGAGAGAAGAAAGAGGCTGACAGCTCCTAAAGATGTACAACATTGGAAACTCAAACGGGCCTCTCTGCTCCGCCCCAAAGTGCTGCCTGTGAGCAGGAACTGGCTGGCTGGCAGTGGATGTTGGTGTAGTTAAAGTGCTCGGCTGCTTAACTTGCCAGCAGTTCAAACCTACCAAAAGCAGATGACTCCACAGGAGAAAGGTGTGGAAGTCTGTTTCTGTAGAGGTTTACAGCCTGGGAAAAAGCCTGGAGGCCATTCTGCTGTGTCCTCAAAGTGGTCGTCAGTCTGAGTCAGACGCACAGCACTGTTTTGTGCAAGAAAAGGTCAACCCCTTACCGATGACTTGAAAGCTGCAAATGCAGCAAGTCAAGGTGATTGTGAGGAAGAATTTGTTGCCAGTAAGGGTTGGTTCAAGGAGCCCCAGTAATGCAGTGAATTGAATGTTGTGCAGATGATCAGACGGTAGGTGTTCAAACCCGCCAGCTTCATTCTATAAATAACTATAGCCCTGCAAACACTATGGAGCCCATTGGGAGTTTGGGGTGTTTTCGGAGGGTTGGTTCAATTGCTTCAAAATGAAGGCAAATTTACATAATGTTAAAAGGTAAATAGGGTTGAAGGGGGACGATGCAGGTGGGAGGTGAGGAAAAGGGAGATGATGGCAAGGAGTCCAGGAAGAAAAAAAGAATGTCTGCAAACTGTGATAGCAATTGTATAATACTGTTTGACATGATTGAACTATGGAATGATATATGAGGGGGTACCCCCCAAACTGGAATTTTTATTCAAAGTTATGCATTTAAATATTTTTATAAGACAACCTCATCGCCTTAAAAGTACTCTCAAAAAAAAGTACTCTCCTTTACACTTAATACATTGGTCAGAATGTATTAAGAATGACTCCATTCTTGGGAACATTTTTCAAACTCATCTGTTTGGACGGCTGACAGCACCTCCCTCATTTTTGTCTTCACCTCTTCTATGTTGTCACATCACTGTCCTTTCTTGTCGCTTCTGCATTCATAGTAACAAAAAGATGAAGCAACTTGCTGGCAGTGAGGTGTTATAAGTAAACAAAGGCAAAAAGAGGTTCGATTTTTGACCAACTTTCAGGATCTGCACAGGAACACTCACTGGTGCCTAACTCGCTTGCTTTCACTCTACTTCTCCTTGGCTAATCCTGTACTTGTTAGCCAAGCAGTGACACTGAACACTAACCTCGCTTACCAAACCATTGGGTAAGGAAGCAAAATGAAACCTTTTTATTTTTTGAAATAGAAGAAAAACCAAGGAATGAAGTAATTCAGAAGCCAAAGGGAGATGTGCCATAAAGGAGAGAATGATCGGTTGATTCAAATATACTGCAATATATTTTGTGACTATGCTATAATATTAAGAAAATTAGAAAGAAAATTAAAAAGAAAAAAGTGTTAGATTTGTTTTACTTGCCTTGGGAGGGACTGACTTAGGGCTATTCCTATGTGAATGGAATAGTTTCAGGTGTATGTTTATTTTTTTGCATGTTTATTGTATCATTGACTATACTTTATTGTAACATTATTGTGGCTCCAGTTGCTACTTCAGGGCAGATAACTTGTCTGCTTGGACCCTATTCATAGCACAGATCCTCTACTCCTGAGTCTATTTGGACACATAAAGACTCAGGCGGGCAGAGTAAAACTACACTGTAGGGTTTCTGAGACTAAATCTGTATACGAGCCAAAAGCCCTTTTTTCTCCTGAGGAGCTGCTGGGAGTTTGAACCATTGGCCCTGTGACTAGGAGACCAATGATTAACACTCCGCACAACCAGGGTTTCAGTGCTTGTCATATAGTAAATGCTGAATAAATATTGTATAAATCATGTAAGAATGAACAAATGAACTGAAGAAGTACAAAAAAGCCACACACACACACACACACACACGTCTTTGAAAATTCCCCTCCCAGAGTGTGCATGCAGACCCCAATATGGCATATCAAAGCCTGAGGACAACATAACCGCATGGAAAAGTGCTTGAAAACATTGGGATACAGGGATGGCCCCAGTCTGAGCAAAACTGACCCCATCCCTAGAAATAAGTGGTCCAGAGATCAACACTAAACCTACAGGTTGGGGAGAGGCGCTGGTATGCCATGCCCAGGGGAAAACAAGAAGGATAAAGAGCAAGGCATGGTCTACACCCCATATCGGCACACCAACCTTGGGACAACTTCCCTGCATGGAGCTGCTAAGGCACTGAGAGGACTGAAGGAATGACAACAGCTCAAAACATGCTGTCCCCTCCCTGGAGCAGACCATGACAGAGGACAGCACCGGAGACACACAGCAGGAGTTGGTCCAGTTGAACTCTCCCCTGCAGTGGGACAAACCAAGAAGGAAGAGTAATAGTTCAGCAACAGGAGCAAAGCCAAGCCACAAAGTCCCTAAAGAGGCCCCAAGTAGATTTCAGAGTAGGAGAAGCAGTTCCTGGAATTCCCCCAGGACCAGTGTGGACAGTGGACAGACCCAGAATTATTATGTATGTTCATGTTTTGTTTAATGTTTAGGGGTTTCTTCTTCTTCCCACTGGATGGAGTAGAGAGAGAAGGACCCTGGGGAGGGGCGTGCTGAGCAAGCGACACTATAGACAGGAACAACTAGGGAATTAAAACCAGTAACAAGGAAGACATAGAGATCCTGGGGGTGTAGGAGCAATCCAGCTGCAAGGAATTACCAAGAGGTGGAACTAGGGTGAGCATGGTGATGGGACAGGAGGAAGGTAAAAGGAAATAGGAACCATCTAGGAAGCAAAACTATGGATAAAGGTATAAGCATAGCTGTGCACTTATATAAATACATTAATTCATAAAAATAGAAGTATAGGTCCATGTACACATTTATATGATAATTCACTGATGTTGTGAACAGACTTCGAGCTCATGCAACACAAGAACACTTTGTTTAACAACCTGGCAGTCTGAGATGCTCACCCTCACAGGACAATCTCCAAAGACAAAATGAGTGCTTAAGCAAATGTGGTGAAGAAATCGGATGGGGTCCGGCTACCAAATGAGATTGCTTCTGGGGCGTTAAAGGCTTGAAGTTAAACAAGTGGCCATCTAGCAGAGAAGCAAAAAGCCCACATGAAGAAGCAAACCAGTCTGTGATCATGAGGTGTCTCTAGAACCGGGTAATAGACATCAGAAGACCCAAAACAAACAAACAAAAACCATATTGTTGAGAATTAGGAGGATTCGAATAAAGACCAAAACCCCATCTGTAGACAGTGGGACATCCTCTCACAGAGGGGTAATAGTCAATTGGGGTGCAAAAAAGCACCGATGAAACAAATAACACTCCTCTGGTTCCTAGAGACGTCCTCACCTCCCACTACCATGACCTCTTTAATGGCTTCCCCTGTGGGCTAGAATGGAGCATGTGCACAGGTACAGATAAAACAAGAGTTCAAGACACAGGGAATTCAGGAACAAGAATGAGAGTTGTGATACCAGGAGGGTTGGGGGAAGGTAGGGCAAGCAGAGGAGGAAGAAGAAACCAATTGCAATGATTGGCATATAATAGCGCGCGCGCACACACACACACACACACACACACACACACACACACCCCTGGGGGCCAAACAACAGAAACCATAGGGAAGGGAGACAGTGGTTAGTGTAAGATATGAAAATAATTTATGATTTATGAAGGGGCCATGAGAGTGGGGGCAGGGGTAGGGAGGGAAATGAGGAGCTGACCCCAAGGGTTCAATAGAAAGTAAATGCCCAGAAAATAACGATGGCAACATACGTACAAATGTGCTTGTCACAATTGATGTATGGATTGTTATGAGTTGTAAGAACCCTCAAGAAAACGATTCTTTAAAAAGTCTCAGAAACTCACAGAGGCAAAAGGTCACTATCAGCTGGCCTCCATTCATTGACAGTGAGTTTGGTTTTTATGAGTTTGGGCTAGAGAGATAAAAACATCACCATCAGCAGTGTACAGACCAGCAGTTCTCAGCCTATGCGTCATGACCCCGTTGGAGGCTGAAGGACCATGTCACAGGGGTCACCTAAAACCCTCAGAAAACACATATTTCTGATGGTCTTATGAACCAAGACACCACCACTCTATCCATCTCAGGCAGGTCTGCCAACATGCAGATATGCCCACATAACTATAGCCAGTGTGATGACATCATCGACTCAACACCATCACATACACCCCATACAAATACAGGTGTATGTGACAGGGTTGGTGCCAAAATGTACTTCTGTTGACCCGTCACACATGTATAGAGAGCAGCTAGTGTTGAAAGCAGTATTGGAGGTAAAATTGACACTTCATGAATTATAATTTCTGGGTAAATATAAAATCATGTTCCATAAAAGCAGCAACTACTGCAAAAAAATATGTACCGTGGGAACTTAATCAGGATGCTGATCGGTCTTTTTATATTCAACTATGGTTGATGTGAATACTGTAAGAGGTATATAAAAAATGGTAAGTCATAGGAAACTTTAATGAACTGTATTGACTGAACTATGCCATGTGTCATCTTTTATATTATTAAAGCTATTGTCATATATAATTTTCATCAGCAAACTCTCTCATTACAATGGATTGTGTGGAGAAGAATATTAAGAAAAGAAAATATAGTGAGGATCTTCTACAGTATGGGTTTACCTCAATAATTACAGCAGAAAGTGAGAAACTGCAATGTGTTATTTGTTGTGAAGTTCTATCAGGTGACTCTATGAAGTTGAACATAGTAGAATGCCATTCTGATAGCAAGCATCCAAGCTTTGCCAGCAAGCACACCAACAATTTTAGAAGCAAAGCTGATGGGCTCTGGAAAGCCAGTTTGACACTGGTGGCAAGTACCACAAACAAAACATAGCAGTTGCTGAAGCTTCCTATTTGGTGGCACTCAGCATTGCCAGAGTTATGAGACCTCACACCATTGCTGAGGATTTACTGTTTGAGTTATGATCAGAGACAAATTTGTTATAAAATTTAGTGCAATTTCCTTATCTAATGATATTGTCAGCAGAAGAATAGATGGCATGTCTGCTGATATCAGGTAATCCAGGAAATTAAATCTGCTCCTTCCAATATTTAGTGTCTAGCTTGATAAATCGACAGATGCTGAAAACTGTTCACAGTTACTGTTGACGTGAGGTTTATTAATGATGGCAACTATAAAGATGAGTTTCTTTTTTGCAAACCTCTTGAAATGACAAGTACTGCATGTGATGTATTTGACATAGTTGGTTCATTTCTGAAAACATCTAAGATCTCTTGGGAAAAGGTTTGTGGTGCTTGCACAGAGGGTACTCCAGTTATGTTGGGATGTCAATTTGGATTTCCGTGTCTGGTACTGTATGAGTAACCAAAAGTCACTGAAACTCACAGTATGATTCACTGACAAATATGAGCAATGAAAATGCTGCTAAAAGAGTTACAAGAAGTAATGAAAAGCATTGTGTTAGTCTGGATACACTAGAGAAACAAATTCATACACTCATATTTGTTTAAGAAAGAGTTATATGTTAGAGCAACTGTACATTTAGAAAACATCCCAACCTAGTCCAGCCCAAGGTCATAAGTCCAATAGTAGTCCATATGTCTGATAGTAATCTATAAATTCCTCTTCACACTCACAAAACATATGCCATGACGCCAAATGCAGAATGGTCTCAAGTCAATGGGTAGAAAGTCTTTGAATCCAGTGACTTTGTAAGCATCTCAGTGCTGGCAGTGTCTCTCTGTGCCTCCTCCAGCTTCAGAGGTCTAGTTACATCCATGGGGCTTGTCTGACTCAGGACACTAGGGTAGCTCCATGTGGCTTCTCCTCAGGGATGTCTCACAGGAAATAAGCCTTGTCAGTAAAGAGTCTCCAAGCAGGTGAGAAAGTGTCTCCTGCTTCCAAGAAGGAAGTACTAGATTTCTCAGAATTCTCAGAGAAGGCCATGCCCACACAGAAGTCTCATTGGCTAGCTTCAGATTGACGGGCTAGATTCCATCCCTACACTTTTTATTCCCACCCCTACACTCTTAATCCTCAAATTGACACCAGATTAGGTGACTGCCACAAGCATCATCACAGTGCAGTTCACAATTGCAAGGAATTGGAGATAGCCTAAATTTCCATCAACCAATAAATGGATTGAAAACTCTGATTTTTATATACAATGGAATACTATGCATCCCTAAAAAGCAGTGGTGAACTCACGAAGTACATCATCACATGAGAAATGTTATAGGAAATTATGTTAAGTGAAGGAAGTCAAGCACAAAAGGACAAGTACAACATGAGTCCACTATGGTAAGTTTAAAAGCACAAGGGACCCAAGAGAAAAGCCACCAAATGCACAAATGTTCAGGTTGCGGTCCACTCTGGTAGGGGTCAGACCCAATCCAGGGGTGCATATGGCAGTCAATTAAAACCGGGGAAAATTGGGTGGGTGGGGAAGAATGCTGATAGTGGGGGAACAAGGCACTAACCCACACACAGGGAGGATATTGTTCATGCCTCCATAGGAAAAGTAGAAAGGGACCAGACCTCAGCATGGAACACCAAGCCTTGAGGGCAACAGACTAGCATAAAGCTGCCAACTACAGAAAGGTCTGTTGGGCCAGGCTCTCATCCTAGCTATGTCAAGTCCCTCCCCCAAAAAATGCACCGCAGAGGACAGCACTGAGGATACAGCCCAGGGAGAGTGGCTGTCTGCCCAGACCACAGGGGAACAAACTAAGAAAGTGTGGAGAGAGAGAGAACACCACATTCTGGCCCACCAAGTCTTGCGAAAGACATTCCTGCTTAGACCAGCCAATGCACAGAGAGGACCACGGACCTGACCCCACCATGAGACATGATGCCCTCTCACTAACCAACAGCACCATGAGGTACAGGACTGGAGACCCAGTGAGAAAATTGTGCCTCGTCTGACATCCCCCAGCCCCACCCAACCGCTGTTCTCACCAGGGTGAAACACAAAGCAGCAAGGGGAAGAAATCAATGAAGTATGCAAGAAATCCCCAAAATAGACTTTGGAATCGGTGGTCAGGACTTGGCGCTTCACCAGATCGGATTAGAAAACATTCAGAATGATCAGCAGACAGACTTGGAACTATTTATAGGTTTTTCTCTTTTTTCTCATGTCTATCCATATAAGGCAGTATAACTAATCCCAAGGAGAACATAATGGAGCCGATGACACTTGGGGGGTGAGTGGAGGGGTTGTAAAGAATGGGAGAGGAGGAGCTGGGAGAAAGGGAAGGAGGTGAGCCAACACATCCAGGGACAAGAGGACAATAAGAAATCTAAAATCAATGGTGAGGAGGGTATAGAATGCTTGGTAGGGTTTGATCAAGTACATTGTAGCCAAGAGAAGATACTGAATCAAATGAAGGTTGAACATGATAGTGGGACAGGAGGAAAGTAAAAATAGTAGAGGAAAGAACTAGTAGGTAGAAGATCATTTTCAGAGGTATAAGTATAGTCATATACATATAAATATATTAATATTTAACAGTAGGGATATAGGTCTATGTACATATATTTAAATGTTGTGTCAGTCCGGGTAGACTAGAGAAACAATTCATAGACACGCATATGGATATGTGTATGGTTATATATAAGAGGAATAGGACATTAAGAAAGCATCCCAATCCAGTCAGTACAAAGTCATAAATCTGGGCTGCGCCCCGGTGGCGTAAGTGGTTGAGTGCAGGACTGCGGCCCACACACTTGGCGGTTCAAATCCAGTGGTGGCTCTCAGGAGCAGCGCTGGGTAGCGCCCACGACCACCAGAGGGCAGCGATGCCCCAAAAAACAAACAAAACAAAACCAAAAAAAGTCATAAATCTGATATTAGCCCATATACCCGATATCAGTATATAACATCTCCTTCTGACTCATGAAGTCACAGGCCAGTGGGTGCAGAATCCCAGCACTGGCAGGCGTCTCCCCATGTCTTTGCAATCTTCAGGTCTGGTTCTATCAGAGCAAGGCCGTGTGGCTTCTCCTCCGGCTCCTTCAGCTCTACGGACGCTGTCCGTAATTCATCTTCTCTGAGACTAACTCCCAACAACTGGGGAGATAGCTTTGCATCTCCACAAGGTAAATATCACAAGATTTCCTAGAAGTCTCAGGAGAAAGCCATGTCCACACGGAGGCCTCATTGGCTACTCAATGGCTATCTCCAGATTAACAGGCTAGCCTCCACCCCTACATCTCAATCATGAAATTAACATAAGCACATGACCGCCACAAATGTTCATTATTAAGGCAGCAGATGAGCATTGAATCTCTACTCAAGTATTCTCTCAATACAAGAACATTTTGTTCTAATAACCTGGCATCCTGTGATGCACAACTTCAAGACACGATGGCTGAAGTCAAAGTGCATAGGCAAATGTGAAGAAAGTTGATGATGGCCAACTTTAACAAGATATTGCATCAGGGGTCTTAAAAGTTTGAAGTTAAACAAAAAACCTAACAGGGAAATGACAAAACCCACATGGAAGAAGCACACCAGCCTGTATGATCATAAGGGATCAATAGGATCAGTTATCAGGCATCAGAAGACCCCACACAAATAGATCAATGCAAATGATGGGGGTTGGAGTGGAGACCTAAAGCCTGTCTGCAGACAATTGCACATTCCCTCACGGAAGGGTCACAAGAAAGAAATGAATCAGCCAGATGCGGCACAGCACAAATGAAACACACATTCTTTTAGTTCTTTAATGCTCTGCCCGCCCCCCCCCCAA
>PVJH01018746.1:0-44403 GCA_004026705.1 Nesogale talazaci
CTCTGATTCTCTCTCATACATTGCCAAGGGCCTATGGCATCCCTGGGCACACTGTTGGCCCTGTGTAGGTGTCATCACAGCCCAGGGACAAAGTAGAACTTCCCAGCAGGGTTTCCTTGACCTCACTCTTTATGAAGAGGAGCCCATGGTGCAATGGGGAAGTGGGCCTTTGTAACCACAAGGTTAGTGGTTGGAAACACCCCAGTGATTATGTAGGAGAAAATTCCTGGGAACCAGCTCCTACAAACATTATCATCTAGAACACCCATGGGATGGCTCCACAGTGACCTACAGGCTTGTTATGAGCTGAAATCCAGTAAACAGTACACAACAACAACCTGTAGAGAGGCAGACGGCAGGATGTCTTGCCCTTGAAGCCCATGGGGAGGATTTGAACAGGGCCAGTCTTTCATCTAGAAGTTGAAAGCTTACATGCTGCACCAACTGTATCCCTTGCTTCCCAGAGTAGACACTCAATAAGGAAGTCTTTTGCTGGATAAAGGAATAAATGAATATCTCACATGCGTGCACCCTTAAATGACATGCAATTGAATTTAAATTAAAAAAAAAAACACTGCAAGGAACTTTCCCCCAAATCTCCTACTGCTGCAGCTGGCTATATAATCTTCTCTAAGGGGAGAGTGACCTTTAATCAAGGTGAGAAACTCTTCATGCTTGACTCTGTTCCTCTGGATGTCGATCTTCAAGGTAAGCAACAAGGTAAATAGGAATTTGTGCTCTTCATACAGCCCTCGGGCTGCATACTTATAAACCTCGTAGGTCATGTGCTCTATGATATTAGCAATCCTCTTGCTTGTAATTGGGCTTTTGACAGACCTGCAAGAGAAAACATTTCAAGAGAGTTGATTCCACCGCCATTTTCTATGTGGACAAAAGCACAGTCCTTGGCAGAAAATAGGTAACTTCGCAGGACAGTGTCTATTGGTGCACCTGAAGAGAAAGTCTCCACACTCCACACTCGTTGATGTGAAATAACAACAAAATGCTAAGTGTTTTCTAGATCTGCCCTTCCTTTCATCAGGGCACTTGTGCTCACAGTGTCTGCAGTGGGAATCCTCTTATTGAATGGAAGTGAGTGGGAATGAAGGAATCAAAACTGCCAACAGCAACACACTGTGTGTTGGGCTTTCTTTGGGCTTGAGATGACAACCCAGATGTTTTGCAGACACCATGGTTGACACACTAACCTTGTATTTTAAACAACAACACCAACTCTTCCTAACAATGGGAATGGAACTCGCTGCGCCGGTGCGCTTGTTCTCCCACAGATCGCAGTCTGCTTCACTGTGTGAGCGTGGACATACCTGGCTAAGGAAAGATCAAACAAGCCAAGGAACTGGCGCAGTGAACTTTGATACATCACATTCACCAAGCTCATTTCTGTGATGAGGAAGTAGAGGATGCTGCCTCTGGTGGCAACTGAAAGACAAAGAGCACAGTCACAAGTGTTTCCAGGGTGGGAAATGGAGGACCGGTGCATGCTGATCCACCTGAACAGTTACTTCAAACAGCGTTCACTGTGTTCTTCAAAGATGGGGTTTTCTACAACCATAAGCAGGTCCAGTCTAGGAAACTGTGGCGGTTATGTGCTTATGTTAATTTCATGATTGAGATGTAGGGGTGGAGTCTAGCCTGTTAATCTAGAGATAGCCATTGAGTAGCTAATGAGGCCTCTGTGTGGACATGGCTTTCTCCCGAGACTTCTGGGAAATCTCATGGTATTTCCCTTGTGAAGATGAAAAGCTACCTTCCCCAGTTGTTGGGAGTTAGTCTAGAGACAACAAACTATGGAGAAGACAAGATGGCAGCATCTGAGAAGCTGGAGGAGCTGGAGGAGAAGCCACATGGCCTTACCCTGATGGAAACAGAGTTCTGAGGCTGGCAAAACCAGGTGGAGAGCAATGACAGTGCTGAGTTGCCTCTACCACCACTGGATGCTGTTGATGGACCCTGAGCCCTGGAAGTGAGGAGCCATGGGGAAATCTCTGCCACCACTGGGATTCTGTACCCACTGGCCTGTGACTTTGTGAGTCGGAAGGAGTTGTTATAGACTGGTATCGGGCATATGGGCTAATATTGGATTTATGACTTTGTACTGGACTGGGTTGGAATGCTTTCTTAATGTCCCATTCCTCTTATATATAAACCATACCCTTATATCCATATGCGAGTCTATGTATTTGTTCCTCTAGTCTATCCAGACTAACACAGAAACTCACAGGAACAGTTCTGCCATAAGGAGACTATGAGTCAGAATTGATTGGATGGCTGTGTGTTTGGTTTGTATCTGTTGAGCA
Source organism: Nesogale talazaci (assembly GCA_004026705.1). Classification (NCBI taxonomy): domain Eukaryota; kingdom Metazoa; phylum Chordata; class Mammalia; order Afrosoricida; family Tenrecidae; genus Nesogale; species Nesogale talazaci. The sequence goes on from PVJH01018746.1 coordinate 2,319, forward strand.
TCACTCACCAAGGCTCCAGATCAATGTTCATCAATTCCTAAATCCAATTATTCATATGTAAGTAATGGTCCTTGTTTTGCTAGTGGTGTTGAGACTATGCCCAGCAAAATGCACAGACCAACTCAACACACCACTGAGGGACAGTGAGTACATTCTTTGAGTTGCGCAGCCATTTTTGCCCTCCTTTGTGTACTGTTCTTCCCTCATTGACATACATCCACTGGAATATGCCATTAGATTGCCATTTAAACTTATGCCATTCTGCTCAGCCTACAAAGGTAATTTTTTAAAGCTACTATGAGTCTGAACCAACTCCACGGCACCTAACAACCATGTTCACAGACCATTCTTTACAAGTGAAGCTAAACTATTTTTTTTCACTTTATTTTAAGAAGATACCAAGGTATGTTTGGGGATCGAAGCTCAAAGACTATCTCTTGACAATATTTTGAGAGATTCATCCAATCTTCATGGAACCAGGAAACCCAGAGTCCAGGAAAAATTGAAAATCTGCTCTGCATCCACCCTTTTGGATTATGAATCCTCTATGGGATTTCTTTATCCAAATATCTGGTGATGGCAGATGGGAACCACTAGGTTCTTTTCATACTAAAACCAAAATCACTTTCATCAAATGTATGCTGATTGGTGGTGAAAAGGGAGTGCATGTTCATGGAGGGAACTAGCTACACTTTCCATATTCTCTTCCTATCCCTGACTCTCCTTCTTCCTCTGTTGTTTTCCAGAAAATGGAGATTAATTGCTTCTCCTTGGATGGTTACTCACAAGGTGTGATGCCTCCAGCCACTATAAATTCAGCAGGGAAAAACAGTAGTACCCAAATGTCATTAGGTCAATTAATTGGAATGTGCCACGCGGTCATGACCCTAAACCTACAAACCAAGATGCCAAATCCCATGAGGGTTTTGTACATCCTAAATAGAATCCTTATGCTTTATGTTTAACACCGAGTCAGTGCATTTGAACTATAATTTTGGAAAAGAATGTTGAATATGCAGTGGACTGCAGGAAAAATAAAAATATCTGTTTGAGAAGTACAGACAGGAGGCATCATAGAACCAAAGATGGTGAGACTTTAATCTCACAACTCACGTACTTCTGATATTTATCAAGAGGGACCAAACCCTAGAAAAGGATACCATGGTTGGTAAATTCAAGTCAGTAGATCAGAGGAAGATTTGCAGGGATCTCGAGTGACCCAAAACTGCAACAATAGGCACAAGCATTACAATTGCGAAGATGCACAGGGCTGGGCAGTGTTACTTCCTGCCCAGATCACAAAGATCACTATGAGTCAGAACTGACTCTAAGGCAGCTGACATTAACAGTGGTAGAGTCATTTTAGGACCTCATGCAGCAGTCCCATGCAGAAGTATTGCTGAACTTTGCCCCGATGTCCGCAACATAAGCCATCCCAAAGATGAGGCTTCTCACTCTCCATCAATAGATTGTATAAATTGGGTTTTTTTTATCCAGGAGAATTGATAAAATGAAGCCATTTGCATGCCTTTCGTAGGTTCCTCTGACAACGAAAAAACAATGTTAATTTGCCACTGGTGGCAAAGGTTGAATGAAATCATCCACAAATTATCAATTGATTCCTACCAAATAACGAACAGTGAGGGAACAGCCTTAGTGGTGCTGCCGGGTAAGTATTGAACTGCTAACCACAAGGTTAATGATTCAAGTTCACCCGCTGGTCTGTGCGCTATCTGCTCCCCATAAATATGTATAGCCTTGAAAACCCTCAACAGAGTCAATATGAGTCAGAATTGACTTAATGGCAGTGAGTTTGGTTATTTGCTTAGATTCTAACTGTTAGAGGGAGAGACCCATAATTGTCTCACTAACCCCTCTTACTTCAATAATTTTCATTTCACTAGTGTCCACATTATTAGATGATAGAAAAATTCATCCTTGGTTTTTACTAACAACAAATATGTTTACTCCTAATGCATGCTAAAACATGGGTGAACCTTCAACATCTCATGCTGAGTGAAATGTGAGTAACAAAAAGACACATTTTATGATCCATCTTACCAACTATATCTAGAATCACCAGCTTTCGCTGTGCAACGCCTATCTCACAGCACCACGAAACCCCACCTCCATCAAGTCAATTCCAACCAACCTGTAGGGTGTGCTGTGGTGTCGTGGTTAGATGTTGGGCTGCTATCTGCAAGGCAGGCAGTTCAAAACCAGCAGCAGGTCCAAGGGTGAAGGACTGGAATCTCTATTCCCATAAACAGTTAAGAGTCTCTGAAACTCACAAGGACAGTGCTATCCTGTCCTAAAGGATTGCTATGAATCTATATTTACTCTACGGCAGTGAGACCCTATAGAGTAGAGTAGAATCACCCCCTTTGGGTTTCTGTGGCCGTAAATCTTTATAGGAACAGAAAATTCCACCATATCTCTGCAGAGCACCCGGTGGATTTGACCTGCTGAGCTGGTGGTTAACAGCCCCAGTGTAACTCAGCACACCTAGGGCTCCTGCACTACCAGGGCTGTGTCTACTTAGAATAGGCAAGTGTCCTGAGATAAAGGTCTATTAGTAATTAACAGGGAAGGGAGTAGTGAGGAGAACAGGGAATCTCGTGTCGTGGGAAAACTGAGCTTCAGTTACGATGATGAGAAATCTTGGAAACAGATAAAGGTGATGGTTGACCAACATGGTAAGTAGAATTAACGTCTTCATTGTGAAAGATGTTGATAAGGCAAATATTTTATTACACATACTCGCCATGATATTTTAAGCATAAAAATATACATTCATATGGACTTCAAATATGTTGAAATATGATCACTTAAAGATTTTGAAACATTATGGTAGCCCTGACAGTGCATTCATTAAGCACTTGGTGGCTAACTCAAAGGCCAGCAGTTCAAACCTACCCAGAGACTCCATGGGCAATGCGTTCTGGTAATGCGTTCTGGCAATGATTCCAACCTAGAAGACCTTATGGGGCACTTTGTCTCTGTCCAGTATGGTCTCACAAGGAGTAGGAATCCACTAGGCAGTGCACCACAAAGGGAACAAAACATCACACAATTTGTTTCTACTGTTTCACCGAAAATTTCCTAGGAGTTCTGCCCCCACACCTTGACTGCACACCCTGCTATGCACAGTCATTTGTATCCCTTCCTTCTCTCTTTGCCTCAAAATATCATCTCTTCCTCTCAGTTCATTTTCTTGTGACATATGCGTTTAATTACCAGACTCACCAGGTCGGTATTCCTCCCGGGCCGAGTTGATTTGAATTTCTGTCTCGGCAGAAATCTCCAGCTTCTGAGTCACTTCCTCCGCTGTCCTCTTCGTATTACTCAGCACAATGATGAGGCTCTCATCTTCCACCAAGGACCCCCGAGTACTCGTCAGGCGGTAAAGCAAATTATCTTCTAGTTCCTTCATCTTTCTTTTGTTTGCAGTGACTTCTTCCATGAGATGAGTCCGTTCTTTCTCCAGTTCCTGTTGAAGTAGTGCCCGGCAGTGTGATAGGCAACATTTCAAAACTCACCCAAGCACCTGAGCCTCTACTGCACTAGCTATAGCCCAGGCAACTCTTCAGTCAGAGTCAGCCATTGTCCTGGAGAGCAGAGCTTTGTTCCGTGGGTTTTCCAAAGCTGTGACCTTTGGGAAGTAGATGACCAGGTCTTTATTCTCAGGCACTTCTGAATTGGCTTGAACCATCAACCCTTCATTTGGTAGCCAAGCACTTAACTGTTTTGCACCACTGAGGAACTCCTAGGTCATGACAAAGGGATACTGAAGGTTCTTCAGGAGTGCTTGGGTGGTACCAACAGGCTATGTGCTTGGCTGCTAGCCAAAAGGTTGAAGGTTCAAGTCCACACAGAGGCAACTCAGGAGAAAACTTGCCAATTTGAATTGTGAAAAACCAGCAGAAGATGGACACATTTGGATTCACCTTGGGTTGGCATCAACTCAAGAGACACTGATGAATGTCCTCAAATACTTTTATAGAGATTTAATGCAAGAGAAAAAAACATAAACAGGTGTGTATTTTCAAGGCACTTTTTACCTCTACTGCTTGTCTGTGATCAGAATGCTGGCATGTCAATACTACCAAAAATACTTTACAAATTCAATGAGATTCCAATCTAAATGCCACCAATATTCTTCAAAAAAATGGAAAAATTAATCACCAACTTTATATGGACAGGGAAGAAATCCAGAATAAATATCATTCTAGTAAGAAATAAAAACAAAGTAAGAGGCTTTTATTCGCACACTTTAAAACTTATTATATAGCCACAGTTATCAAAACAGTCTCATACTGTTACAACGATAGATATGAAGACCAATGGTAGAATTGAGGATCCAGAAGTACACCAAATATCCATAGACATCTAATCTTTGCTAAAGAACTTAAACACATTAAGTGGATAAGGGATAACATTTACAACAAATGGTGCTGGAAAAACTAGATCTTCACTGGCAAAAGAAGGAAATGGGATCCATACCTCACACAATGTACAAAAATAAACTCAAAATTGATCAAAGACCTAAATATAAACCACAGAGTTATAAACAGCATTGACTAAAAAACAGGGACAAAGTTAAAAACTCTAATTCAATGCAAAAACACACTACCAAATATCATGAAAAATATCCACACTATAGCATGCAAAATAAAGAACTAGTACTTACAAAAATATTACTTTTATGCACATCAAAGAATTCAGCAAAAGACTCAACAGAGAATTCAAAATTGAAAAAATATACTTAGAATAATATATCAAATAAAGGGCTAATCTGCAAGGTCTATAGAAACTAAAACATTTTACCAAGAAAAATACAAATATTCCAATTATAATTGGGCACAAGATTTGAATAGACAATTTACCAAAAAAGAATCCAGACACCCAACAACTATATGGAAAAAATATTTGTGTTCATTATCAGTAAGAGAAATGCAAATTAAAACAACAATGAGCTATCACCTCATACCAAACTTTTTTAACAAAATTTGACTAAGTAGAAAATAATAAATGCTGGAGAAAAACAGAGGGGGTAGAATGCATTTACGTTGCAGATGAGACTATATAATTGTAGAACCACCGTGGAAATCTGTATTGCTTCCTTAAACAAATGCAGAGAGAAGGACTTTATGATCCATCAATCTCTGTAATAAAATCAAGAATACATTAAGAACAGACTGTGTGGGCTGAGCCCCACTGGCTTGGTGGTTCAAATCCGGCAGCAGCAAGGCTGGGTAGCTCCCACGACCACCAGAGGGCAGTGATGCCCCCCCCAAAAAAAGAACAGACTGTGCACACCTATTTTTACTGCATCAATTTCCCTACTAGCAAAACACGTAAAGAACAAAATTTTTAAAAACCCACTATTGAAGGATGGATAAACAAAACTCTGGTACAGCAATACCATAGAATAGTAGGCATCAACAAAAACAATGACAATTCTCTTAAACACCACAAAACATGGACAAAGCTAGAGAACATTATGCTCAGCAAACCCAATCTTACAATGATAGCTATGCAATAACACCATTACTATAAGAAAAGAAATGTGGATTATCCGCAGAGAGGACAAGACTGAGAACTACCTGCAAGGAGGCCAGGCACCAGGGCAGGAACAGAAAGAGGGAAGAGGCAGATCATAGAGGAGGGATTGAGAAAGGATGGAAATAAGCACATTCATGGACGACTTAAGAGCATCATGTTGTTGATTGCATTTCTTGAGATGAGCTGTGTAAATATGTACAGTACATTTCTTTGGAGAAAGAGAGGGGGCAAAACACTCTCCAGATGCTTTAATAGTGGGTTGAGTGGCTTGAAAAAGAAGAAAAGAAAAACTGAAATAGATTTGGAGACTTTAGTGAGAAACAAGCTCATTTTTAAAAACAAGAAAGGAAAAAAAAAACCACTGGCACGGGGGTCCAGCCATACTAGGTTGAAGAACCTGGTGTAAATTTATGAAGTTGGATTAAAAGTTCTTTCAACTTTATTACCCTATGACTCATGTGCTCTGGATTGGAACAATGTAGAGAAAAGTCATAAAGATGAGCAGGGAAAAAAGGAAGAGAGGCAGGATGCATAGACGAGACAGACATGTGGAACGGTCCAGGTGAACAAGTATTCCACAAACCAACAACCTCACTGGCATTCCGTCAATGCCGACTCATAGTGACCCGACTGGACCCGGCAGAACCGTCCCTGTGTTTTTCCAAGACAGTAACCTTTACCGGAGTAGAATGCTCTGTCTTTCTCCCACAGGGCAACTGGTGGTTTCAAACTGCTGCCCTTCATGTAGCAGCCCAACTCGTAACTGTTATGCCACCAGAGAACACAATACGCAGAAAATCTAAAATTACAAGAAGAGAGGCATGTCCCAAAGGTTTTGCCAAGAGTTTTAATTTCCATAAATCTTCAGGTCAGTATAGGTGGGTCCATAAAGTAAATAAAACTCCTTCATGCTATAGAACCCAGGAGAAAATTAACAGTAACTTCAAGAAGCCATGCCATTTCACCAAAGCACCCCATTAAACTCATCCAGATTTCTTTGCTTAAGATTCACAGTTTCCCTAGGGTAAATGCTGACTTGGACAAAGAAAGTATATAAATTCTTGTTCATTTTTCACTGAGCATTAAGTTATCCCATAAAGTAGAAGTAAAGGAAAGAGATATGGAGTTAAGCTTCTAGAACACACATAATTTAACATAATGAAGTCAGAGACCTCCAGAAAGTTCACCGTGAAACTCACATTTCACAAACTTCCACGCCCAGAGATTTTATCACAAATGTGAATTCATAATGCTGTTAGCTATTGGACACCAAGGTTTTAATTTCATATTGCAAAAAATTTAATCAAATGAAAGAAAAGCCAGACATGGAATGGAATGCAGGAAGTCACCAGGTGAAGAGAATGTATCACAGAATTCATTCTTCAGAAAAATAAAGCAACGAAACGTGACAAGAATGAGGCTGAAATGAAGGTCAATATTCTCAAAAGCTGTATCAATCTATGTAAGCGCAAATAATGCACTCTGTCTAACCATATGTGACACACATATAGGTAGATAGCTGGTTTATCATTTTCTTTATGTAAAGAGAAAACACTTGGGGAATGTTTAATAGTAGAAACATATAAGGAAAAAAAGAAAAACACAATGTCGATGTTAGATTATGTTAGTTTCAACGGCTACTTCTCCATTTTTGAAATGTCCCTCTTGACCCACTGTGGCAGCCATGTGCTCATGTTAACTTTATGATTGAGATATAGGGGTGGAGTCAAGCCTGTTAATCTGGAGATAGCCACTAAGTAGCCAATGAGGCTCTGTATAGGCATGGCTTTCTCCAGAGACGTCTGGGAAATCTCAGGATATTTCCCTCATGGAGATGAGAAGCTATTTCCCCAGTTGTTGAGAGTTCTCAGAGATGATGAATCACGGACAAGACATGATGGCAGCGTCTGGGGAGCCGGAGAAGCCACATGGCTTTGCCCTCATGGAGCCAGACCTCTGAAGCCAAAGATGCCATTTGGAAAGCCTGGCCAGCGATGGGTTGCTTCTGCCACCACTGGATGCTGTTGATGGACCCTGAGCCCTGGAAGCGAGGAGCCATGGGGAGACACCGGCCAGTGCCGGGATTCTGCACCCACTGTCCTGTGACTTCGTGAGTCGGAAGGAGATGTTATAGACTGGGATTGGACAAATGGGCTAATATCAGACTTATGACTTTGAACTGGACTGGGTTGGTATGCTTTCTCAGTGTTACATTCCTTTTGTATATTCCCTGTATATAAACCATTCCCTTATATCCATATGCGAGTCTATGTATTTGTTTCTCTAGTCTACTCAGACTAACACACCCACTCTGGATTTGATAGAAGTTTTCTCTCTGGCATATTTTAATATTGCCAGTGGTCTTTCATTTCCTCTTTTAAATTTATATATACTATTTGCATTCTCTCTTTCCCTTTCTCTTTTCACTCTTTGTTATGTTTCCCACTTTGTGACATACAGGAATGGGCGTGTGTCTGAAGACAATCATTGATGCAATGGCTTGTCCTAGACAGGAGTTGATTGAGGGAATTGGAGAACGAACAGAGAGGTGCATACAGGAGACGAGAGGAGGAACTGGAACTGACTGCAGTGAGATACATGCAACCCTTTATGGAATAGGTGGTGTGATGTGTGGATTTTGTGATATGTGAATTTGGGTTCAGTAACACTATTGGGGAAAATGGGGACATGGATTATGGTTTAGAAAAAACTGAGTTTGTCTTTGTGGGGATGGAAATTTCCAGAAAAGGATATTGGTGATGTTCACACAATGTCACTGCTACAATTGATCTTGCTGAATTATATACTAGAGAGATGTTGAATTGACAAATATGTTACCTATGTTCTTTTTTGGGTTTTGTTTTGTTTGGTTTGTTTTTTAAATCATTTTCTTGGGGGCTCATACAACTCATCGCAATCCACAGATACATCTATTGTGTCAAGCACTCTTATATATTTGTTGTACATCAGGTGCAAAACACTTGCTTTCTATTTGAGTCCCTAGTATGTGCTCCTCATTTTTCTCCTCCCTCCCCATGACCCCCTCCTCAATGAACTCCTGATAATTTATAAATTATCATTTTGCTATATCTTACACCATCTGGTGTCTTCCTTCACCCATTTCTCCACAATCTGTCCCCTAGGGAGGATGTCATATATAGATCTTTGCAAATGGTTCTCCCTTTTCTCCACCCTCCCACTATCGCCCTTCTCACCACTGGTCCTAAGAGGTTCTTCTGATTTGGATCCCCTTTGTTTCCCGTTCCTATCTGTACCAGTGCACATCTTCCAGTTCAGCTAGATTTGTAGAACTGGGATGGTGATAGGGGAAAGGGGGAAAGGAAGAACTAGAGGAAGATTGTATGTTTCATCCTTGCTACTCAGTACCTCGACTGCCTTGTCCCTTCCCAGGCCTTCTGTGAGGGAATGTCCAGTTGCCCACACATGGGTTTTGGGTCCCCAATCTGTATCCCCTCTCATTCACAACGACATGATTTATTTTCTTTAATGCCTGATAACTGATCCCCTCAACACTTCGTGATCACACAGGCTGCTGTGCTTCTTCCACGTGGGCTTTGTTGCTTCTCAACTAGATGACCATTTATTTATCTTCAAGCCTTTAAAGCCCGAGACGCTACATCCCCTGATAACCAGCACCCTCAGCTTTCTTCACCACTTTTGCATATGCACCTGCTTTGTCCACAGTGATCATGTCAGGACAGGCTGGTGTGCTCTTATATTCTTGAGGGAAAAAATCAGCCCAATGCAGGTGAGAATCTGACCACACTTTGCCCACCTGCTTCTCGGTGAGGATTACTCTTCCCAGTAGCTGATCTTCTAGACCTTTCATGGTAACAGTAAAGTCGATGATGGAGGTCCGTGCACTGATTTCAGGAGTGTATGCTGGATTGGGAAGCTTGCTGGTGATGTAGAGTCTGAAGCCATCCATAACATCAACCTCCTTGTCACCAACTTTCACCTGTTTTTGAAGCAAGGGAGTAGGAATAAAACAGTTATCTTTTTTATCACTGTGCCATTTTTAATAGCACTAAGTGTGACTTGAAAAAAATCTGCTTTAACAATTAAATTGCCTTAAATGTATTTTTATTAGAAATAAAAGATCAAACAAGGATTCATGAAAATTCAACCGGTTTGTGTGCTAGAAAAGTGGGGGAAAGGAATAAACTACAGAAGAGGGAAAGGAAGGAAGAGGAAGAAAGATCATTGTTCTCCACTTGGCTAACCTACCTTAAAGGTAGAACCAGTTTTAATGAAGTTTCTTTCCAAAACATTATCCAAGGCAGGATCGAGTTCCTCTCCAACATCTTCAATAAGCAAAGGCCTCCCAAGAGAAAGGCTGTCCTCCAGGTGGTTTCTGAAGTACTTGTGATTTAGAGATGTGATCTAGAAACATGATCACAAGGTTGCTCTTGGTGGGTTACAGAATCGTGAAGCACAGATCAAATGCAAAGGGATCAAACCCCAAACAAACAGACAACAAACTCATCGTCCTTGGGTCGACTGGGATTCATAGTGACCACAGAGGCCAGAGTAAAGCTGTCCCTGGGGTTTCCAAGCCAGAAGTAGACAGCTTCCTCCTCCTCCCACGAAGGGACTGTGGTTTCCTCATGGACAAGGATGCTGTTGTTGTCAGCTGCGAGTGAGTTGGTTCTAACCCATAACCCTTGTGCAACCCTGTGCACAAGGATAACTGCAACCAAACGTATTCTTTTTTACAAAGATTCTTCACTTTGGAACCCATTCATGGTGAAACTGTGCAGAGTGCTTAAACTTTCCCCATCCTTTCTTTTAGAAGACTGTCACAAGCCCTATGGAACAAAACAGATTTTTCCTCACCACCATCACTTTGATGACCAATAATGGACATAGTGGTTGTTATTGGACACCATCAAGTAGACTGTGATTTGTGGTCAACCCACATGACAGATTAGAATTGCCCCATAGGGGTTTACAGAGCAGGTTTTCTGGCCTGTTCTCCCACAGAGTTGGTAGATGGGATTAATCCATCAGCCAGCACTTAACTGTTGCACCACCAGGATACATATTAATATGATACAGATACACCCCAATCTAGCCATCCATGAGTCTTCATCCTGACACAAATAGGATTTGTAACCACTGAAAGATGGCATTAGTAGAGATCAGTAGAAGTACATGGAGTACTGCTTTTAGAAATGATGTTAGTATCATATTTTAGGCCTTGGTCTGTCACTGTGAGCTTTGATGGTGTAGTTCTTACATGTTGGTCTGATAACCACAAGGTCAGTAGTTCAAGACACTAGCTGTTCCTCAGGAGAAAGATAGGGCTTTCTATTCCCATAAACAGTCAATCTCAGAAACCCAGAGGGGCAGTTCTCTTGTGTCCTGTCTCATGACTAGTCAGAATGGACTGCATAGCAGGGAGGTTGGCTTTTTAGAGTCTATCGCTGCTCTGCGTAGAACTACAAATCTTCGCTATCATTGCTCAATCTTTTCTTATTCTGTGCTTCACAGTGACTTGGGTCAATAAAGTTGACCAGTAATATACTTAAATACAAATTACCTGAAGTTCATTCTGGCTTTCTTTGTTTTTAATCCAGATCTTGCCTTGAGTCTGTGGATCAATCAGCAGTGGATAGCGAGAAGCCTTCGTGACAATAATACCATTCTGAATGGACAGGTCATCATTGGGCAGCCCTTGCAGATTCCACTCACTAATTGTGGGAGCATCAATCAACATCTCATTGAGATTTAGGTTGTTTGCAAATGGGATATTCCGAGCTTTCATATCCTTCTGCCAGTCGTTTAACAGCAGGTTGCGAAACTCTTGGTTAAATGGACCAGAATAAGATAGAAAAGCCGTAGCCAACAAGACATCCCCTAAAACAGAAAACCAACTATCATTTTATGCTCATCCTTGTGATTGTACAAAATGTTTTAAATGGGTGAGGGGGAAAGGGGCAGCCATTCTTTTTAAGTTTCATATCTCAAACAGGTTGCTGGCCTTCGGTGAAGAGAAACTGGTTGGGTTAGTCATTAACCAGGTGCTGAATTCTCTACCAAATAGCTGTTAGTAGCCACGTGTTGAATTTTTTTACTTTTATTGGGAATCAGGATGGCCTCAAGAGATGCCAAACTTCAGAAGGCAGCAGCTACATTCAAAGTGATCTGGATCAATAAACCCATACACTCAGAAGGGAATACAAAAGTGACCTGATAATTAGAGACTTTCAAAGGTCACCACTACATCTCGACAGGACACCACAGGTGACAGAGCATCAACCATCGCTCAGAAATGGCTGGACAGATGAACACAAGAATGTGATAAAAACAGAATGGTGGATCTCCTTCTGATTAGAGTTCAATGTTGCTGGTTTGCACACATAACCTCAGTCAGCACAGAAAGGGAGTAGGAGAGGGATCGGCGTACCTACAAGTCTTTTCGTTTGTGTGGCAAACTCTTTGCTTTGCTCTGTCCACCTTTCCTTTTCCCCGGCCAAGCCACTGATCAGGGTGGATGCTGCCTGCATCTTATGTCGACACCTCTCTGCATCTTCAAGTAAAGTCTAAAGAAGACCATAACCAGAAGAAAGGTATTTAGAGAAAGACAGCTTCTGGCTACCTTAAAAATGTTTTATGCACACTGCCTTAGAACTCAATATAAGCACTTTAGTTCAGAGAAAAATTCAACTGTGGTGAGACTCCTGTCAGCCCTCTCTAATGAACCTGTCAATGGGGCAAAACTAACAATCTTACGAGAATAAAGCAAGATTGGGACTAGGTTTATTTGTGTGCACAGGGTAGCTGTGGTGTGTTGTGCAGTCAGAACGAATTTGATAGCAACTGGGATAGGGAGGTTTATTGTACCATCATGGCCAATGAACACATATAGGTTTGATTGAAGGGCAGAGAAATAAATGACTCAGTAAGCCTTGCCTTTCTTGTCTCTTGCTCTTTGATGATAAGAACAGTGTGTGGCTGCCTTAGCTTGTTCTCTGCCTCAATTTAAAAGCTACACTACCTGTGAGACACCTAACCCATGGACTGTGTCGCTGTAGTTTGAGGGTCTTTCAAGACCTTCCTTACCACACTATTGGAGTATACATTGCTTGAGCTGGGGACTATTAGACCCTGTCATTTGGCTGACTGTTGTTGACCTGCCTCACCATTTGCTGTCTGTGGCCAGATATCCTGAATTGATCTACAGAAGACTACCTGGAGGTCCTCAAGATATGAAGGATTACCAGTATATTAGCTGTCTTACAGAAGTGAGTTGCACCAAGCCATTTGTACTGCTTTATAGATTGATTGTTTATTTCTCATGTCATATATCTGTATCTATATAAATATATATAAAATCATGAGTGTCCTGATTTTGCTTCTCTAGGGAACCCTGCCTAACATAATTGGTTCTAAGAATGATTCTAGAGAAATAAAAACATAAATATGAGCTTCTTAAATTGACTCTCCAGCGTGATTAGGTTTAACAGCACTGAAAATGCTATTTCTGTACTCAGAGGCATGGATAAGTCTGCCACTGTTACTAATCCATGATGTGAAGTAGCAAAGCTAATATCTATAGTATCACCATCAATAGATGAAGTGCTGGTTAAAGGGGAGGCTCTGAGTGATGGTATGTTTGATATTTTTCAGCAGTTTTGTCAGAATGACAAGTACAGGGAGGCTGGTTGGGTGGTCCTCCTTGCAATGGAAACTGTGATTAAGAAGAGGGATGGTCTTAGGGCTTCCTAAGCCACCTCAGGTGCTGACTTATAGACTGAAAAGCTTCCATCTGTGCTACAAAGGAGAGCCTTCTCTCCTCTAGTAATAGAGTTGACATTGCTGAGAACCAGGTCCAGAGTCTCGTCATGAAAGTGGCAGAATTGCACATTGGCTGTTACAAATCTAGAGCAGTGTCTGATACCAAAGTGAGCACATTGATAGGAAAAAAGTTAGAACCCTGAAACATAGGATGGGAACGTATAGGTTGATGATCTAGAAGAGGAGGGTATTGAGCCCCTAGAAATGATTGAGTCACTCCAGTCAATAGATCCACCCCTCCCAATCCATGGTCAATAAAACAATCCAAACCTCAGCAGACTAACCAAACTGTTGAAGGTGAAATGTCAGGAGGGGCTGCATCTGTAGCATTGCCTTACAAGATTTTGCTGAATGTTCCTGGGAAACACCCAAACCACCCATTATTCCCTGCAGACCTATAATTAAAAGTAGGGCTACTAAAGGTGAGATTGAGATGACTACCCATGAAGAAGCCCACTATACTTAGCAAGAACGGCTCTAGTTTTCTAATACATACAAGCAGAAGTCTGGAGAATATCCCTGGGAATGGTTACTAAGGGTGTGGGATACTGGGACAAGAAATATAATATTAGACCTGTCCGAGTGTCTGGATAGGGGACCCCTAAGCACAGATTCTTCTGTCAATGTCTCAGTGAGAGAGGCTAAGAGAGACTCTAATGTCTGATTTGGTTGGTTCACTGGACTGCCAATTGGCCTAGATTAGACCAACTTGAGGTACCTGACTGCTCTTGGTACACTGTAGAAGAAGATATCCAAAAGCTGAGAGAAATTGTTTTGCTGGAATGGATCCATCAGGATATTCTCATAGAAGCAAAAAGGGCGTGGGGGAAGTTTGTGAAGTGGGCCCCAACATCTCTGAAGACTCCTGTGATTGTTATTTTATGTGCACCAGGATTAACAGTGGGAACTGCCCTAAGTGAACTCCAACATTTGCCTACAATGGACTGATTAGGCTCCATGGTGATAGAAGGCATCTGTCAGCACTGAATAAACTGAGACAGGATGGATGTGCTTATCACAGACAGCAAGGTTTCTATAGTAATCAAAGCAACCTGTCTTGTGTGGACTTAAGGCCTTGGATACTTAGCCATCCACCATGATAGCCCTTATTTCACATTTCAGGCATCCAATATGGGGGTCCTGCCAGTTACTATGTCTATTCCAATGATGCATTCTGGAACTGGGGAAATGACCACAGGATGGGTTCAGGAACCCAACAGACCCACAGTGATGTGTTCCTGAGCTAAAACTCTGTTGATAACTTCACTTCCACAAGCTCCCACTCTGACTGGAAGGCCTTCAAAACACTTTGGGTCTCTGGAAATTAGTGTCAGTTCCAAGCCGGTGTCAAGTAATCCCCCAAAGTTTGATTATTTCTTCTCCCCCAGTGAACAGTCACTCTCGTGAAAGACTGCGGGTCCATTTGGGTAAGGCTAGAAGAAAGATTAACACCAAAAACCTTTGGTGATGCAGCAGGCTCCTCCTTGAAAGGGACCCGGCCTTCCACTCATTCAAGGGATTTGTGGGTCTATAAACTGACTCACGTCTGGGAATTGATTGAGTGATCTGCCAACAATGGCAGGGATTCATTCAGGTGGAATCTTGAAGCGATTGGGCACCATCCGAGGGGCTCACAACTGAGGAAAAACATATTTACACATTTCCACAAATAAAAACAGGAAAACATGGAAGCATAAATACTAAAAGGAGCCCCGGTGTCACAGATCTAACTAAAATGTCAGCGGTTCGATTCCAGCTATTTTATCGCAAGCACATGTGCTAGTCAACTTCCAAAAAGAGTTACAGCCTGAGAAGCCTTATGGTTGAGGACGGTGTCAGACCATGTAGTGTTTTATCCTGTTATACTTAGGGTCACTGTGAGCTGGAACAAAAGTGAAAAGGTTAGCAGATCCAACACACCCAGTACGTCTGCAGAACACAGGGCTGAAGGTCTGCTTCTGAAAGGTCACAGCCTTAAGCACCCTGTAAAGTGATTGCCCCCTGCACACAGGGGAAGACAGCAAGTCAGATATGCATGACAGCAGCAAATGACCACCACGTACTGAATTATCCTTAACTTTTTCAAATATGTGTTTATAGAGGCATGTGTTCAGATACACGAAGATAGAGTGAAGTATTATTAGGCATTGTTTCCAAGTATTCCCATGCACACGTTCTATAGTGGGCATGATTTTTTTTTTCATAAAAATAACACAAGACACTGTTTTTCAAAAAAGCAAGGTATTTAGCCCAGGCTCCTTTTTGTTCCACGGTGCTTTCTCTCTTCATCCCTCTGCAACTAAAGCAGAGAACCAGAAAGCTCTGCTGAGAGGCAGCCCCCTCCTGGTTTTTCCTCTCCCCAGAAAGATGGCTGCTGAAAGACAGGAATCTACATCATCCTTTACTGCCCACTTCAGAAACAAGCTCTCTAATGTGAATTTCCAAGTGATAAGGTGCTTTTAACATGAATTTGTTTTCCTATGTTTCCCCCCTGTGCTCTGGCCAGTTAATAATGGCCAGAGCCCTCCCTGGCTTTTGTTTTCTGGAAATCTAGGTCAGCTGGTGGAGCGGGCTGCTAACTACAAGAGCAGGGGTTCATACTCACCAGCAGCTCCATGGAGAAAGAGGAGGCGGTGTGCTATTCCTGTAAAAATGACTGCATTGAAACCCCACAGGGCAGTTGTATGCTGTCTCAGAGGTTCACTGTGAGTCAGAATCAACTCAATAGCATGAAACAAAGACAACAGGGTCCCTTGGCAGATTGTGATATGGAAGAAGTCACAAAAGTGAACTCCCAGAGCGTAAGAGTGAAAAACAGATTCTCTTCAGTCTAGTTAGGGAGAATAGCAAAATTCACCAGTTTCACAAGCCCTGCCCTAGAAACCTGAGGTGACACTAGAAACCTGAGGGCTCTCCCACAGGCCTTGGCTGTCTGGACCCCAGACCAAGGCTTTGAGTCCTTAGTGGCATGCACACAGCCTCATGGGACCATATGGTTATAGGTGCTGAGCATGATGAAGGCCCTTCCCTGTCTCCTGGTGATCCAGGCACACTCATCTTCTTATAGGGCTGTGTCGGTGACCAGAAACACCAAGACAACAAGAGGGAATATTGACTCAAGTGATCTGGAACCCTGGAATTCAAGTTCACAAACCCAGTCGTTTGTATTTTTAATTCAAGATATTTCTTAAAATTCAAAGTTTGTTTTGTTTTTAAGTTAGAGTATCTTGATAGCAGTAATTCCTCTAAGAGTACCTAGTAAAGGAGGGTACCTGCTCCAAGGAGAAGAATTAAACAGAGTAGGCTGAATATATAAATGTATAAATATTGAAAAACCAACTTAATGAAGAAGGGGGTAAAATATTTCAGCTGTATTCACTTGATGCTTCCTAAGTGTTCAAAATTGTGGGAATGACAGATCTCCTTCCTCATAGTGTAGACACTTCCACACTGCAGGGCTTTCCCCTTATCATGTGCAACACGAATTCCAAGGAGCGCAAATATAAAAACCCCCACAGGTGCTATGCAATACTTCTTTAGTACCTCGAAAAAGGTCACATTTTGCTCTCAGGAGATTTATCTTTAAAAGAAAACACCAGGTATTCTGCATAATGTGAAAGTGAAATCATTATCTAAACTCCCTCATGGGGACTGCTACCTGCCAATGGAGTAGCTGGCAGGCATCACAACTCAGGCCAGACCAGGAGAAGGTCTGAAGCCCCCCAAAGTCCCCGAGGATAGAATAGAGTGAACCCAGCTCTTCGGTATCAGGTTTGGGATCTATTAGATGCAGATTGTGTGGAGCAGATGCTTTAGCTAGAACACTAGAGAGTAGGCACACATAAAAGTATAAAGTATGAACGTGAATGTGTATTGGGAATCGGAGAGGGGGAGGAAATCACTACAAAATAAAAAATCATGGTGACTCCTCTGCCCATAGTCCAGGGATATGAATAGCCTTGCTGTCAGACAGAGAGCACTGTAGAGTTGATGATGGCAGATGCAGTTAGCTTAAAAATATAAAACCTTATCATTTGGCCTCCCCTGTTCACCCATTTGAATGTTCACTTTTTGAAACTTTCAGGTTTCTTTTAGATTGAGGTTTTCCTCTGTTGTGCTCTTCCATTGCTGCTGGGTTGGGTTTTTTTCTGTTTTTTGTTTGTGTGGTTGTGTTGTTTGTTGTTTTTGTTTTGTACAGTTTTCTGCCTCTGAAATCTAGAATAGGTAAATCCACACAGAAGGTGAGTAGATTGCAAACTACCCAGGGGTGTACCAACGGAGGTGAGAGAAATTGGAGGGCTAGAGGAGAAGAGAGCATAAAATGGTTGAAATTGATTGTGGTTATGATTGCACAACTCTTCATAATATGATAGAGCAACTATTAGATTGTATGATATGTGAATTTTATGCCCCCCAAAATCTATTAAATTAAAAAAAACCAGTGATAACTCAGACTCCTATTCCTCTGAGATCGCTTTAGTAGACATCTTACCCAAATGCTTATTGATCACAGCTGGACTTCTCCTCTTAGAAAAGTGGTTCTCAATCTTCGAAATGCTGCAACCCTTTAACAAAGTTCCTCGTGTTGTGGTAACCCCCCTCCCAACCATAAAATTATTATTGTTCCTACTTGATAGCTGTAACTTTGCTACTGCTGTAAATTAGGCAACTCCTGTGAAAGGGTCGTTCAGCCCCCAAAGGAGTCATGACCCACGGGTTGAGAATCGCTGCCTTAGGACATTCTGTAGCTCCCAGCAACGCCCGCTCTCACAAGGCCAGTGTAATTGAGAAGTCCTGAAGCGCGCGTTACATTAACTCTATGAGGCTCAATCATGAGGATGGGTTCCTCCGGGAATGTAGCATCTGTCTTTTGCCCTTCTGGAGGCAGAGTGGACACATCCCCTAAAAATATGAGGTTAAATGAGATACAGTGAAAGGACATTGCAAAACACAACCAGAGAAATTCTACACAAGATGGTCTCCTCATCACCAGGAATAAGGGCACTTAGAATGTTCTAGACGACGTTTGAGCACTAGCTTTGGGGGTCTTGGCTGACCATCTAGACACCACAGCAAAGGTTCTTGGCGTCTGTGAAAAACAAACAGCAGGGAGAATTGTGGGAAATGGAATGCATCATCACTCACTGGAAACGGCATCCTTGGAAAGAAAAGGTAGAAGAGGAATGTACAGTTTCCCATGGCCCTGTCAGCTCCCTCCCACACACCTTCCCCCACCACATGGCAGTTACCTGCTTCTCGGTCATGGCCTGCTCATACTCGGCCTGCACTACATCCAGCTCTGCTTGCTTGTCATCCAGCTCAGCCTGGGCCTTCTGCAGGTCCTGCATGGCCAGCACATGACGATTCTCCTGCACCACCAAGTTTGCCTGCCCGACGCACACAAAAGTTGACAGATGAGCAGCAAACCTCCCCACCATTTGGCCTGCAGAGTCAACAATGTCCAGCACCACCTCTTTCTGCATTGTCTCTACCGACACCGAGCATCTTCTCAAAGCAGAGAAGAAAGTCAGCACCAAGTCTCAAAGTGAAGGTGACATAAATGACACATCATTACAACCAAGGTTGTGATTTTTTTTCATAAAAAGCCCTAAACAGTAAATATTTTAGATTTTCTGGGCCAAAAGGCAAAGTCAATGATATTATATAGTTGTAATGGCTAGTTGCCATCCAGTGGCTGTGACTCAGAGATATCAAATGTGGGACAGAACGAAATGTGGCCAAGTGCTGTGACATCTTTGTGGCAGTTGACATCTCCATCCATCTCATTGAGGGCCTCATCTCTGTCCATCTCATTGAGGGCCTCCTTTGTCTCCACAGACCCTTAACTTTGCCAATCCGCATGTCCTTGCCTGGGAATTGCTTTCTTTCAGATGCCGGGTCCAAAGTAAAGACATTATGAAGGTGCTTATGTAACAACCATTAGTATAAGTACTTTTCTTATTTCTTCAGCCAGACACAATTTCCAGAATGTGACCCATTTTGATCATAGGACTGTAATAGATGGAATTAGTTAGAATGAGTGCGACTGGAGTAGGATGAAACCTAAATTGTTTGATTGCTGTCCTTATCAAAACTCAAAGTTCACTGCCACCAAGTCAGCTCTTAGTGACCTCACACGAGCAGCTGGTGATTTCACTACATAAACACTGCACCATCAGAGTGGTATCTTAATAGGAAGCAGGAAAGGCAGAGAGATAGAAATAAAAGTAGTATGTCTAGAGAAAATGGAAACAGATTTGGCCCACAGATCATTTTCTCCCATAGATCATTTTCCCCCATACTATGTTCAAACACTGCACTATAAAGAGTCACAAAGAAGGAAGACTGCATATTTTGAACAAACTATTGGACTATTCAGAAATATTTCTAATAGGTATAAATATTTAAAACAAAGAACTAGGATTTGTCACTGTTGAATAAAGTAAAGGATAAATACAGAATTATTCACTAAATGTAACAATCTAGGCTTTGTTGGTGGTAGTGGTGTAGGTGGTTTCATGGTTTTTTCCTATCATTTTCATATATTTTCCACCATCCATAAAAGAACTGATGCCTAGTACTTTGTTATTTCTTTCAAGGAGGCTACCAATAATGAAATCAAACAACATAAAGCAAAGTATTTTAGTGAAAGACAAGGTGTAGAACATACCCTATGCTTGCAGATGCATGCATACATATGCATACACACACTTACACATACACACATACCCATACACACACATACACACACAATTGAAATCATGCAGAAACAAATTCTCATGAGAGCTAGACTTTCTAGAACCATTAGCATTGAATGAACCTCTGAGACATTTGCCCTGAGAAAATCTTTAAGCCTTAAGCCAAAAATATCCTCTAAAATCTTCTCACACAGTAGTAGATTAACTCTTCAAAAAATAATGATAAAGCTCACTGCCATCAAGTCAATTCCCATTCAGAGGGACTCTAAAGGACCAGGTAGAAATGTCCTGTGGGGTTCCAAGATCACAACTGAAAATAGAAAGCCTCATCATTCTACTAAAGAAGGGCTGGCAGTTTTGAACTGATGCCCTTCTGGTCAGCAACCCAATACATAAACACGACACCACCAGGAGCTTGCTTAAGCACTGTGTTCATGTAAACAAATGTCTGCATGCAATCAAATTGAAAACAGCAACTCAGAAAGTTTGAGGGGAAACTTCGGGAGCATAAAATTTGATATTTATAACATAGGGTAAATTTGGAAAAGGAGGATGAAAATGGTTACACAACTCAATGACTATATTGATATCAAAGATATCAATACCCCTGAATTGTACTTGTAGACTTTATCTGGCTGGTGTATATGATCTGTGTATATTTTCAATAACAAAATAAAACATATTATTAAAAATACTTGAATATCTAATTTTACCCTCTGTAAGTCCACATAGTGCTGAAATGGACTCTATCGGGTGGATGCACTTCTAGGAACCATAGTCTTTCTGGCTATAAGGTATTTGAAAACTATGAGGTATTTGAAAACAAAGGGTTATTTTTTCCCCAAAGGATTACTTTTAAATCACTTATTTTGAAGGGAAACTTTTCCTCTCTCAAAACCTCAGATGACCATAGTTCAGCAGAAGCAATCTTTGAAGAAAAACGAAGAACTCTATCACTGACTAGAGTCAATGGCAGGCAAAAGCATGGCTTAAAAGTTATCCTTAAAAAAGACCTGGGTTCATGGAACCCTTGTGTTTCTTTATGGGGCACTGCTCTGAGCTGCAACCGTGGCTGTGGCTTAGACATGGACGAAAATCAAGGCCACTGAATCTAGCACCTGATGAAAGCATCACAGTCATAGGGTTCAGAATGTTTGTGCTAGTGTATTATATAGCTAAAATAAAAAATTAAAATAAAAGCTCTCAAAAGAGGTGACCAAAACTATATCAACACACCAACAATCCCCCTGCTACTGGTTAGATTCAGACTTAAGGTCACTCCTTAGCGTACAACCGAACAAAACACCACCCAGGCCTGCATCCTGCTCTTAAATGCTAAGAGAATAGAAATGTCCCATGGGTTCCCAAGCCTGTGGTCTTTGTGAAATCAGACTCCAATCTCAGACATTCTGAGTGGCAGTGGGAGCTTTAATCACTGTGCCAGTGGGGCTTTATACCAGACCCCAAACCTAACACCTAACTCCATGACTATATTGGATCACTTAGCATGGGGCTTGGATCCATTAGGACTCACATTCTTGTGAGAAGAGGAAAATCCACCCAGAGACAACCTGGAGAAGAAAGTCATGCAGAGAGGTGGAGACTGGAAAATGCAAATGAGTGTGCAAGGAGTGTGGCCATCACCAGAAGCTAGTTAGAAACAAGAAGAATTCTTTTCTAAAAACACTGGTCACTGAATGATTCAGTCAATCCTTCAGTTTCCAGAGCGATGAAAGAATGTATCCTTGTTTTAAGCCACCTCTCTTTCTCACTCAAAAAAAACATAAAAACAACAAAAGCTCACCTCCCATCAAGTCGATTCTGATTCAGAGTGACCTTATAGGACAGAGTAGAACTGCCCCTGTGGGTTTCAGAGATTGCAAATCTTTATGGAAATAAAAAGTCTCTCTTCCTCCTCGGGGTGGCTGGTTATTTCAAACTACTGACCTTGTGGTAAGCATCCCAGTATGATGAGCCACCTAGTTTGTGACACTTACAATAGCAGTTCTAAGAAACTAAACCTGATGTTAAGAATATTGTTATGCTGTTCCCATGTAAGATGCCATTTCTTCAAATATTATGTTGACGTGAACTATGCTGTTGTGTTACAATGAATAGAGGGACAGAAAGAAGATAAAGACCCTCAAAGAGATGGATAGTGTAAGTGGCTACCACCATGGGTCCAGGCATGGCAACAATTAGGAAGAGAGCTCAGGACTGGGCAGTGTTTTGTTCTATTATGCATAGGGTCATCGTGGGTCAGAACCCACTCAGTGGCACCTAACAACAATAACACAGACTGATATGCATTGGTTTTTATAACCAGGTAAATTCCATAGAATCTAAATCAATATTGCTGTGGTCAACCTCTGTTTCAATGTATCCACTATTAGAAGCTTCTTGGCCCATGTATGAAAAATGTAAAATGATTCTGCTGCAACTTAGTATTGGACTGCTGGCAGCTGGAGTCTAGAAACTATCATTGACCCTTCTACAATACTTGGAGAGCAAAAGTCTACAAGATGAGCCTTTCCTGAAGTTAGGAAGATCAGAGTCTGTAATACTTTGCACACTAAGCAGTGTCAGAAAGTGATAACTTGCACTCATTTTGTCTCCTAGTGCTCCTCGTTGGCTGAGTGTGTTGGTGGTGGTGATGGTAGGTGCTGTAAAGTCAGCAAACAACAGAAAAAAACACCACCCCATCCTGCACCATCCTCAAAGGTGCTGTGAGGTTTGAAAGCATTATTTCAGCCACTGTGTCATTCCATCTCCTCAAAGGTCTTTCTCTGTCTTGCTGCCCCTCTACCTTTCTACTTTACCAACCTTGGTGTCCTGCTCATAGACCTGTCTCTCCTAGAAACCTATGGAAAATTTAGGACTTGAAGTCTCATCATCCTCACTTCTAAGGAACACTCAGACACTGTTTCTTCCTAACTGATATCTGTTGTCTTTGTTTTGGTTTGGTTTTTTGTTGTTGCTGTTGGTGTTGTTGTTGTTGTTGTTTTGTTTTAATTTTTCTAGTCCATGGCACTTCCAATATTTTTAGGTTCTTTTGGATTGTGCCTCTTTTTTCTGACACTAGAAGGGAGCTAGAAAAGGAATTGCTCCCAGATGACAGTGCTCATTGCAATATAGCAGGAAGAACTGATGAGCTGCTCCTGGAATAATAATAGTCTAGAAAACCCATCAGTGTTTTCTCTGTCACAGGAGGTCACCATAACTCAGCAGTACCTAGATAAAAACAAATCTCACAACAGAATTATGAGAGGGAGGAAGAGCATGTCAACCCTTTGCCATTGAGTGAATTCTGATACATAGTGAGCCTACAAGACAGAACAGAACTGCACCCCAGCCCCTGCCAGATTTATTAGGCTTCAAGCTTTAAAAACTTCTGGGGGCTGACCCCCAGTGGCGTAGTGGTTATGCGCAGGACTGTGGCCCACTGGGATGGAGATTCAATTCCAGCAGTGGCTCCACAGGAACAAAGACTGGGCCTCCTACTCCCACCATCAGATGGCAGTGATGCCTCCCCCAAAAAAACAAAACAAGAATTCTGAAGCCAAAGAAGCAGCTGATGGGTTTGAACCACCAACTTTCTGATTAGTAGTTAAAGACTACATTACTATATCACCAAAGCACCTTTTACTGAATATGCTGTTTTTTAGGTGCAAGTGAGTCAGTTCCAACTCATAGTGAACCTACCTTAGATACTCAACTATAAACCATAAACCAATCTGAAGGCACCTCATTTTACAAAAAAAAATGTGCTGAATCTAGCTCAGAATCAACAAAGCTCACACAGAAGAAGCACATCAGCCTTTGTGACCACATGGTGTCAACGGGATCAGGTATCAGGCATCAAGGAACAAAAAAATCATATTATTGTGAATGATAAGGAATTCAGATTGGAGATTCAAAACCCATCTGTGGTCATCCACTTACACAGTCATGGTGAGGAGATGAGTCAGTCAGGGTGCAGTACAGCAACAAAGAAACATACTAATTCCCTCTAGTTCTTAAATGCTTCCTCCCCCCCACTATGATGATCAAAATTCTAACTTACAAATCCTGCTAGAGCAGAAGATGTATGCTGATGTAGATCAGAGCTGGAAAGACAGGAAATCCAGAACAGATGAACCCCTCGGGAGCAGTGGTAAGAGTGGCCATACTGAGAGAATGGATGGAAGGTGGAACTGATTACCAGAAAGGGGGAACTGATATCAAGGCTCTGCATATGACCCCTTCTCTGAGGGATAGACAACAGATATAGTGGGTAGAGGGAGAAGTCACACAGTATAAGACATGACAAAATAATAATTTATAAAGCAGTAAGGGAGGGGAAAATGAGGAGCTGATATCAAGGGTTCAAGTAGAAAGCAAATATTTTGAGAATGATGAGGGCAACAAATGTACAAATGTGCTTGAACAGTGGGTGTATGTATGGAGTGTGATAAGAGTTGTATCAGCCCCCAATAAAATTATTTCTAGGAAAAAAAAGGACACTGATAACAAAGAAAAATATGCTGAAGAACTCGGCTTATACATGAGTATATACTGTAGTGGGAACATAGTGAAGCATTGCCGGGTGCCACGCCATTCTCAGAATTCTTGTGTTTGAGCCCATCAATGCAGCTACTGTGTCCATCCAACTTGTCAGAAGTCTTCCTCTTTTTCTCTGCCCCACTACGCTATGAAGCACAATGTCCTTCTCCAGAGATTGATCTTGACAACATGTTCCAAGTATGTAAGACGATCTCTTACCATCTGTGCCTCTAAGGAGCATCTGGGTTGTACTTCTTCAAAGACAGATTTGTTTGTTTATTTGGCAATTCAGGGTACTTCCAAGATTTTTTACCAGCAACATAATTCAACTGCAGTAGTTCTTCTTTGGTCTTCCTTATTTTATGTTCAATTTTCACACATATATGAGTCAATTGAACGTATCGTGTTTTGGGTCAGGTGCACCTCAGTCCTTAAAGTAACTTTGCCTGTTAGCACTTTTAAAAGGGCTTGAGCACCAAATGTTTCCAGTAGGATCATTTGATCTCTTGACTGCTGCTTCAATAGCATCGATTGTGGACAAGACTCTTGACAACTGCAATCTTTTCTCTCTATTTACTACGAATATACAAAGCTCTTATGTAGGCATTGGATTGGCACAGTGGCTATAACAATGGGTTCAAATATAACAATTGTTGTGAGGGTGACTGGAATGGATTGCCTTCCCTTCTGTTGTACAAAGGGTCAGTAAAATGCAAAACAAACTCAATTTAATATCTATCAACACCAACATCAAATGCCCATTTTGTGCTACATTGGAGTCTTCAATGTTTCCGTTATCAATGATACCTGGCAGTATGGCATCAGCTATCATGTCAAAAATTCTATGAGTCACGTAAGACCTTATGGACCTCAGTGGCTAGAAAATAGATCTGTGATGAAAATTATTAAAAATGTAATGCTATTTGTATCTTTGTTCCTATTTCTTCCATTCCTGATCTTGTTTTATCATGATTATTATATTTTAGGGGTAGTTTGTGAATAAAAGTTAATCTTTTTTCTTTAACAGTTATATTAGCACTTCATTCACATGTGGTACAATACAATAATTCAATCATGTTGAGAAGAATTGTACAAGCATCACCCCAGTCAATTCTAGAATATTTTCTTCTTCCTTGTACTCATCATTACTGATGTAATTGTATTTTTTTAATATGGCAAAAAACACAAAATGAAACATTCTCAAGTCTCACAACTTCTGTATGCATAATTCAGTACCATTGACTATATTCTTTGTGTTGTACAACTATTGATATCCTTTTTTCAAACTATTCCGCCAGCATTAACATAAATCCAATGCCACCTTAGCAACAACCCCTTCTCTTTCACCTATGGTAACCATTAGTCACATTTGGTTTCCTTCTTTCTTTTCTTTATTTTAGTGATTTTCTCTTTTAAAATCATTTTACATGTAACTCTTACAGATATTATAACAATCCTTAATTCAATTATGTCAAAGCAAGAGGAAAGAAAAAGGAAAAAGAGGATAGAGCAAACTGGTAAAAATTATGTATATAGGAATAAATATAGATATGTCTATATGTAACAATATAGATGTATAAAATAGGCATATTTGCCTCTGTGTGTAAATATTTAAAGACAACAAGGAAACATGAAATTTGGGCCTCTCTTAAATCGTACCTCAATACAAGTATGGTTTGTTCTAATAATGTGGCGATGTATGATGCTCACCTTCCTGACATGATCAATGACATGAAAATGGGTGCATAAGCAAATGTGGTTATCTGGCAAGTGATGTTATCTGGCTATTACAAGATAAAGTATCTGAGAACTTCAAGGTTTGTGATTAAACAAGCAGCTTTCTAGCAGAGAGGCAACAAAGCTCACAGAGAAGAAGCACATCAGCCATTGCGATCTTGAGGTATCCATGGGAATGGGTAGCATAAGTTCAAAAGCAAGCAAATTGATGTGAAGAGCATAGACAAAGTGGAGACCCAAAATTCACCTGTAAGATAATTGGACATCCCCTCACAGAAGGACCACAGGGAAGGGATGATATATCCAGGGTGGAATATAACACTGATGAAACACATAACTATCCTCTAGTTTTTTTAATATATTCTCCCCTCACTATTTTTTTTTTTATTTTAGGCATCACTGCCCTCCAGTGGTGGGAGTAGGAGGCCCAGCCTTTGCTCCTGGGAGCCGGAATTGAACCTCCATCCCAGTGGGCCGCAGTCCCGCGCACAACCACTACGCCACCGGGGCTCAGCTCCCCTCACTATTACGGTCTTCATTTTAGCTCATTAATCTTGCTAGACCTGCATATGTTTATTTGTATAATTAAGATTTTTTGATGCATGAAATCAATAGATAAACCCTTGAGAAATAGCAATGAGGATAATGAAAGTTCATTTTAGTTGGCATTACAAAGAGATTGGGCTTCTAGATAAAGCAAAACAATGAAACCAGATGTGCCAATGAGGTATCAGTATTCCATTTACTGAAAAATAAAGGACCTGCCACTTCATTTACTGAACTCTGAGTATCTTTTAATGGAAAGGTATCATACGCCAATAAAACTTAAAATAAAGCAAAGCATACTCTCAATGTCATAATACAGAACAAATAGATGATGCTTGGTTTCTTTTCTGAGGATTAAGAAAGCAGAGAAGGAATATTCTCCCATAGCTTAGAAATAAGGTCGGTTTAAGGCATTTTCCAGTCCCCAATTTTATTATATCTTAACATCTGCCTTGTTTATACTTTATCTTTGCAAGAGATCTTGAAAGTTATAGAAAGATATTTTGCTATAGTTTCTTATGGTTTTTATTTGAAATTGACATATTTGAAGGAAACTATCCCACAGTGCATAGTGGACTTAGTATCTTTATAGAGAGTCCATTCTCAAGGACTTAGACAATTCTGACTGGAAAAAAATGTACTGAGAAGAATGAAACATGCACTGCTTGGCCTTTCTGTGCCATGCTTTCCCTGGGAACATGAGTACAATAATACAGACATTGCAACCTCCTGTGTTGTAGCAAGAAGATAGGGCCAGTTGACCTAGAGACCTTCTACAAAAGCATTCCATGCAGTTCTGCCTGGGAGATTTACCTTCAGAGGCAACACCTCTTTGTTGATAGAAAAGAAGGAAGCCATGGCTTTTGTCCAGGAACAAAGACCGGCCACATTCCCACACACGCGCTTAGCCATCTCGATGTTGTAGTCTGCCATTTCAAAGTAAGGATTCAAGAGCTCTATCACTTCTTCATTGATCGTGTCTTTGGGGAATTGCTATAAAAGAAAGCCATACACGAAGTCAAAATATTTCTTTACATGAAATCAGTGTACTCACATTTGGCATTAGGTTTAAAACTGTGGAACAGCCAAAGTTGGATGGATGGCATCAGTTTTTGCAATATTTCAGGATATTGTACAAAAGTCCTGGGGTGATAACAGTATGAAGCGATAACAAAGAAGTCTGTAACAGTACACTTTACCTTCTGTAGACAAAGGATGCCAACTGAAAAAAAAAATGTTTTCTGGGATTCAAGGACACAGTGCATTGTTATGTGGCGAACACTACTATGGTCATTAGAATTTCCTACGCAATAAAAAATTGATACCATGAATTTTAAATAGATGATTAACAAAACCTATAAACTCAGCAATGGAAATCATGCACAGGTATATCCAGTCTACCGACCCACTGCTACGGAGACAGTCCCAACTGATAAAGAGCTTACCAAGCATTTCTGAGAGATGATGAATCTTTATGGGAACAGACAGCCTCATGAGGGTCCGTGCAACCAAACTCTATATCAGTATACCCTAACCCTAACCAAGAGCAGCATCAAAGCCCCTTATATAGTAAGGACATAGTTTTAGCACATATGGACTTAACAAGGCATGGTATTTTCAATTGTGTCATATGCATTTGAAAGCTGGACAATGAATTGTGAAGACCAGAGAGGAATTAATGCATCTGAAGTACAGTTTTGATGAAGAACACTGGCGTACCATGGAACACCAGAAGAAAAATCAAATCTGTCTTCAAAGAAGTGCAACCAGAATGTTCTTAGGGACAAGGATGGTGAGATCTAGTCTTACGGATCTGGGTCTACTATCAAGAGAGAATAGTCCCTGGTAAAGGAAATCATGTTTGGGAAAGCAGAGGGTCAGTAAAAAGGAGATGGAGTAATATACTGGCCAAAATAATGGGCTCAAACGTAACAATTGTGAGATTAACGCAGGACTGGGCAGTTTTTTGTTCTGACATGCATAAGGTCGCCGTGAGTCAGAACCAACAGGACAGCACCTAACAGCAACAATAGCAATACATGTAACATTTAGGGGCAATACAGTGTTGAATAAACGTTTCATTTAATCAGAAGTGCTGTTAAATTCACCTGAAATGTGAAGATAATAACTTTGACATTAGCCCTTGAGGGTGGTGAATTTGTTTTTAATCATAGAACTATCAAGAGTATGAATTAGTGTTTCCTAGGGTATAACATTTAAAAGTAGTCACAAAAATGGATTAGTAATGCTTTTCTGCATCTAAAGAACAGACTGGGTAAACAATGAAATTGAAGCTTTTGATAGTGGTGTTTTATCATTTAAAAGGGAATGATTAAATACTTGCAAAATAAATTTACCACCTAAATAATTCAGTAAAACAAGCCTTCGTGGAACGCATAGAACACAGCAGGAACACATTTTCATTCCGACTCTTTCAATGCATTTCTTTTATAAAAACTGAAGGATAGAGAAGGAAAACACAAAAGAATGCTTGAGAGAATCTGAAGGGTGATGGTTGCAAAAAGACAAACCAGGAGGGAGGTCCTAATAGTGGGATGACCACCAGGTAACCAAGACAGGTGCCAACCATTAGAAACCCAATTCCAGTTTTACATTTTCTATGCACACCTTGTAATTCTTTCCTCCACTCTCAGTGTCATACCACACCACACACAAATATTTAATCGAGATGCATTAATAATTTTTGGTGATAAGAACACAAACATTGGAAAGAGAGAGGAACAGTAGTTGAAAAATAAACAAAGTTGGAGATTACACTATAGAACTCAGTAAGACTAATAACCTCGTTGTGATTATCTTGTTTTTCAACATAAAAAAAATGTTGACTGTATATAGAAACCTCACCGGCTGACATTAACTGTAATCAAATTAACTAACTCAGTGGGAAGAGATGATGGCAATGTTCAAAACCACGAGGAAAATAAAATCCAGAGCTGAATCTGGATTGGACCATCAATTGCTCACATGCAAGTTCAGATTGAGGCTTTGAAAAACAAAAAAAAGATTGAAACAAGTCCATGAGAGCAATAGTGCCACCTTGTGTATATCCCATCTAAGTTTTAAGACCATCTCCAGAACAAACTTGCTACTTCGAATGCTAATGACCAAAGCCCAGACAAGATATTGGAATGATAACAATAATGTCATTCATAAAAAAAATCAAATGGTCTTTTAAAAGTAAAAAAGGAAGAAGAGACCAAAATAGATGTCAGAAGAGACTTTGAAACTCGCCCTCATGTACATGTGATAGCTAGACAAGAAATAAGGAAGACTATAAAATGACTGATTCATTTTAGTTATGTTTCTAGGGAAGAAAAGTGAAAGTATCATGAGTTTCCAGAAGAATAAACACATCTCAGAGGAAGTACAGCCAGAACTATCCTGCGAAAAGGAGATGGAGAGACTTCACCTCATGTACTATGGGGTATACATGGATCAGTAGAGTGCAGTTCCTGGTAAAAAGACATTATCCTTGGTAAAGTAGAAGGTCAGTAAGAAAAAGGGTGGGGGAGAAGATCCAGGAAGAGAAGGTTGATCTGGTCATTGCAACAATGGGCTCAGTGTGATGTAGTTCTGCGGGGGGTGCAAAATGAGGCAGTGGGGTTTCCTTCTGCTCTATACAGAGATGCTAAAAGTGGCAACCGATTCAATGGCACTGAATTTGAGTTTTGTTTTTTCAATGAGTCAGAGGAGACTTGAAGGTACATAACAACAATAATACAGTAAAGAAATGGATAAATGTTGTAAGAACCTTTTTTTTAAATTGCCAAGAGATCTGAATGAACGTAAAGCAATTAAAATTTCCCAAAGATACATACACCTGTAAAAAAAAAGTCTGTCATCTCTTGTCGTCAGAGAAATAAAAATTAAAATAACAATAAGACTGTGTAAATTCATCAGATAGCAATTAAAATTAGAAAGTGGTAAAAGACACATAATGGACCTCACACATACTGGAGGGTGTGTTAGTTGATAAAACCATTTTTGAAAATTCTTTGGTAGTCTTCCTAGCTGATTAAATTCATAACCTGTAACTCAGCAATTTCAGGGCTGTGTGTGAAACAAATAGAAATTCATGCATAGGTGCATAAAAAGGCCTACAGCACTCTATGCTTATTAAATATATTCATAATCGCCAAAGACTAGTAATAACCCAAATATCCATCAACAGTACAATAAACAAGAAAATGGAAATGTTTTACAGTGTTTTACCCTGGCACTAACTCCTATGGGCCCATGAAATAGAATCATTAAAGTTTCAGGAATTCTAGAAGCAGATTGTTATACTCAGGCATTAAAAATAATAATAAATCAAATAAACTTGCCATTAAATAAATTATAGCAAAAGTACACCATAATGTACACTCAAACTCAATGCTTTCCACTTACCAGATTGCATCTTACTCTCTAGGCTTATAGACTTCCCTCCTCTGAGTCTAGCTGCTGCTCTGGGCGAGCAAAGTCTCCCCCTAACCCAGCATCGCTGAACTACCAACCTGTAAGTTCTGGAGAAAGTTCCCCGCTGTCATCAATTTCAGAGATTCCTGCCAGGAAGGGATAGTGCAGCTTTTCTCCATGTCCGTTTTCACTGCGTTGACTTTCCTTTGGAAAAGCAGCAGCACACAGTCCATGATTCTCATGATGAGGTGAGGGGGCCGGCCCAGCGTTCTCACGGTGGCAATGTCAGAGGGCTTAATGGTCTGGAGAGGGAGAGGAGGGGGGCGGACAGGAAGTCATCAGCCTTTTGCAAGCAAAAAACACAGACAAACAAATCTAATACTGACCTTTCCAGAGAAGGCAACAGACTGCATGTTTTTTTTTTTAAGTATACCTATTTTGTTATTGTTGTTGAGGAAAAAGCAGCAAAACAGTCACCAAATCAACTTCATGACAGTGAGCTTGACTTGGGAATGTGCAACTGTGTCTGCATGCACAATTTGGTGGCCTTGGTGGTATTTTCTGAGCTGAGCATCCAAGCTCATATTTTGTCTGAGTGGTTCCTTCCTCTTAACATGAACTCTTGGCCCTCTCTCCCTGACTCAGGTTCATGTCTAATCTATGGAGCTACTATTTTAAATTTCATCCCAATTAGGTGCTTCTTTAAAAAGCATATGGCTCAAGGAAGACTTTTTTTGTACATGTTCGGTTAATTATTGTTTGGTTTTAAAAACACTTGAGGGGATGTTTTCAGTTGATGGGTTTTTTTGTTTTTATTAAAAGATCATTGCATTGGGGGCTCTTACACATATATCCATGGTATCAAGCATATTTATACACATGCTGGCATTGTTTTCTAAACATTTACTTTCTATTGAGCCCTTAGTATCAGCTTCTCTTTTGTCCTTTCCTCCCCTCCCCACACCTTCGTGACAGCTTGATAAATTACAGATTATTATTATGTTCATATCTTATACTGATTGCTGTCTCTCTTCCCCCATGGTTTCTGTTTTCGTCCTCCCTGTGGGGAGGGGGTGGGGTTATGTGTCCATCATTGTGATTGGTTCCCTCTTCCTGCCCTCCACTCCCAATATCATCCCTACCCTCCTGGTATCCCTTCTCTCATTCCTGTTTCTGGATTCCATGTGTCATCAGCTCTTATCTCTTATCTATACTGGTGTATGCTCCAGTATAGTCTGCAGTGAAAGGCAGGACTATGATCATAATAGTGGGGGGTGAGGAAGCTTCAAGGAACCAAAGGAATATTGTGTATTTCATCTGTGCTATATTTCACCCTGGTTGACTCTTCCCG
Organism: Nesogale talazaci; assembly: GCA_004026705.1. NCBI lineage: Eukaryota > Metazoa > Chordata > Mammalia > Afrosoricida > Tenrecidae > Nesogale > Nesogale talazaci. The sequence continues at coordinate 34,998 of PVJH01018746.1, forward strand.
TTTTTTTGACCCTTCTGTGAGGTGATGTCCCACTGTCTGCAGATGGGTTTGGGGTCTGTGCTTTGACCACCCCTCATTCTCAACAATATGTTTTTGTTTGTTTGTTCGGAGTCTTCTGATACTTCTTGCTCAATCCTGTCGACACCTCGAGATTGCACAGACTACTGTGATTCTTCCATCTGAGCTTGTTGCTTCTCTGCTAGATGGCCATTTGCTTAACTTTAAGCTTTTCAGACCCCAGATGCTATATCTTTTGAGAGCCAGCATCATCCACCATCTGCTTTCTTTACCACATTTGCTTATGCACCCATTTTGTCTCCCGTGCTTAGGGCAGGAGGGTGAGCATCACAGAATCGCAGGCTGTTAGAACAAAGTTTTCTTGCATTGAGGGAGGACATGAGCAAAGGTGAAAAGTCCATGCACTACCTCAGTGTATCTCCTTAAAATATATGTATATAGGCCAATACCAGGTTTAAAGGCTATTACTGTAAGGCAATCAGTACAGTGTTTCCCCAGCGTCTGTGGCTTCAGAAAGCCTGTAACGAAAGCATTTTTTCCGTTTATTTTTTCTTTAGTTAAATGCAGACCAGGAGGTCGAGATGCATATTTAACATGCACCCTCCCCCGCCTCGCCCCCCGCTGCCCCACCACCACCAGAAGGTTTTTTTTTTACGTGTGTCTGGAAAAAGTGGTAAATTTAACCACTTGGGCTGGAAGCAAGAAAAGATAATTGGGGGCAGGGGGGGTGGTTAGAAAAGACAAGGAACTGGGCTGAGCCCCGGTGGCGTAGTGGTTGTGCGCGGGACTGCGGCCCACTGGGATGGAGGTTCAATTCCAGCAGTGGGGCTGGGCCTCCTACTCCCACCACCGGAGAGCAGCGATGCCCCCCCCCCCAAAAAAAAAAGAAAAGATAAGGAATGGCAACTCTCTAAAATCATACAGACAGACCACTTTAGGGCAGCAAGAGGGAGGGGTAATCTGAGGGGAAAGCCTACAAGGTGTTTCAGTAGATCTCAGGGATTCTAAACCCAGAAACATAGCCAGACTTTCTACAATGCTTTCTTCCTTATTACCTATGTGGGTCAAGAATCTGCCTCTCTCACTCTTAAGCGACTGAGACTATCATGAGAACTGACAGACTCTGGGAGGTGCAGGGCTGGCAGATTGAATAATGAGAGCTTTCTTTGCTGGGAACTCACCTTTTAAAGGGCAGAACCCCAGTAACACTAACCTCACTAAACCTTAAGAACAGAGTTTGGAACCAGTTTGTCTGGTTCGCCTTCACCCTTCACCCCCAGACAGGGGAGCTGCCTCTCCACCCCAGATATATGAGTACAGAATCTATGGTTTAAATAAGATTCCTATGCGCATCTCACAGATTCCCCAGGAAGCCCAAAGAATTATCCGGGGATCTTGTTAAAATGTCGATTCTGCTTCAGTACATGTCGGTCGGAAATGCAAATTCTCAGCCTGAGGTCGAACCTGCATGAACCAGTTCCAAATCCCTACTTAGAAAAGTTCCATTCCACCTGCTAGTATAGGTGTTCTTCTAGAATGAATGACAGATGTCATTTTCACAGAGACCAGAGTGGGTTGATAATAATGATCCTCTTAAAACCTCAATGGACTAATCAATAGGAGGAAAATTAAATTAAAGAATATGCCACGATCTATTTCTAACACAAGGAATACACAGCCATTCTTTCCCGTGTCCTTGACTATCTTTCATTCCTTTTGCATGTCCACCATGTTTGTCAAAAAGAAGCTAGCCAGTAATTTTATGCAAGCTAAGGATCATTTCTCTGAAGAGTGGAGGACTGGGGAAGCCCAAGCACTGAACGTGGTACTTACAGTATAACTAAATACCTTAAACGTCTTTGTTTCAATAGATGAGCATTTGTGAAAGACAGTAGAACTTTAAGTTCATGGTAAAGAACTGGAAATGGCACATACACCTTTATTTGAGATAGTGGCTATAAAAGGAAGAAGAGAAATGTAATAGCAGTCAATGAGGAAACTTGGGTCCTATTAAAGTTATGTAAGATGGAAAGGCTGATGGTGCCTATTTTGCTTGAGCTTTTTTTTTTCATTAAAAGCTATTTTATTTTTTAATTTTTTGTTTCTTTTTTTAAATCATTTTATTGGGGGCTCATACGTTTTTCACCATACATAACTAAACATACTGTGCCAAGCACCCTCACATGTCCACTTCTATTATCGTTCTCTTTTTAAGAGAGAATTTTCAAGCAGAACTGGACTCCGCCGAGTTGGGTGCCACGTAGTTAGCACATAGTTGTGGGCAGAGGGCATGGCTGGAACCTCAGACTACTTCAGCTAAATATTGCATTTCCCTTTTCTCAGTGGGCAAGGCAGAATGCTGTTTCTTGCTGGGTGCTGTCAAGTCGGCCCCTGGTGCAGATTATAAGACAGAAATACCCCCTTGGAATTAAAGCTGAACTATCCCAGTATGAGAAGCAGCAGATGATTGCTACCACAAGATTATGGATTTAGAAGTCATTGGATTTTGAGTCAAATCTCTTGCTTGAGGGTGCTCAGTAAGTGACAACTTATGATTACAGGCTGAGCCCTAGTGGCCTAGTGGTTGTGTGTGGGACTGCGGCCCACAGGGTGACAGTTCAAATCCAGCAGCAGCTCTCCAGGAGCAAGGCTGGGCTTCCTACTCCCACCAGCGCAGTGAAGTCACACACACACAAAAAGATTACTATGTATTTGTTATTTTCATACTCTCTTTGATCTAGTATGACATATTTTAGTCTAGTGGGAATGTTTTGCCTCAGTAAATGAGTATTTTTACAAGTTTTGCTTCTCTCCATACTTCATCATTCTCAGTGACTCTGCAAATCCAATCACTTAAAGTTTTAATTTGTACAAGTCAACAATCCATATATTTTAGTCTAAAAAGCTGTCTGACCTTCTATTTTGCAACAGTATTTTCAATTTTATAACATCTGTTAAATGAATGATACTACCAATAGAATTACCACAAGCCCCATGGGGACGATTTATAATATTCCCCAATAAAATAATAATGATGCCTCTAAAATGCAGTAGGGATATACATAAACCATAGATATATGAATAGATTTTAAACTTGCATATATTCATGAACTCTAATCTAAGAACAATTGACTCTTATGGCATGGATCTACTCAATATTTTCCCTCATGAATTGATCAATGAATATAAGTGCTACAGCAAAGTGTGTTGAAAAAATCAGATGGTATCTGGCTATCAGAAAGAATAGCATCTGGAGTCTTAGAGCTTTGTCTGCAAACAAGCAGCCATCTAATTCCACCAAGAAGCAGTATACGAGTTTATGTGATTCAGTAATAAAATATAAAAGCAGATGAGGGAACAGTATTAGTACTTAAAATATGTGTACACAATTTTCAGAAGGCTATGGATGACTGTGGAACTCCAAAATCCATTTGCAGCACTGTAGCATACCTATATGGATGAAGCCTCCAGAGAACCTTCACTGACCATTGACCACGAATATGAATAGCTTTACTATGGGAGTACATTGGAAAATGGATTAATGTTGGTGTGATTAGATTAATATTTAACTGCCTAGCATCTATTCGCCCTTTTGATGCATTTTAACTTTTTGTAGCTTTTATTATTTTCTGCTCCTTTTGATTGCATTCTTAATCTATTCAATTTTGTTATTGTTGTGTGGGGGTGAGTACGTCTGTCTTTATATGAAATCCAGGATAGGTAAATCTATAAAGGCAGTAACTGGATCAATAATTTCTAAGAGTTATAGCAAAGGAGGTTGGGAGGAAATGGGGAGTTCATGAAGGAAGTGTGCTAAAATAGACTCAGTGGTGATTGCACAACTCTTTTTAATATGTTCAAAGACTTGAATTACATATCAATAAAACTTAATTTATTTAAGACAAAACATTTAAAATTTTAAAAAATAAAATAAAATGCAAAGATGTCAAAACCTACACAACAAAACAAACTACAGGCATATTAATGGCAGAGATTAGTTGAAAACCCAGAACTTCTCACCCCCGTTATATGACACTGTCCATTATGTGTCAGCAAAGAAAGTGGGATACTAAGTAGCAAATGAGAAACCTAGAAAGAGCTAATGAGGGCTCTAGGAAGAAGATATTACCTATATGAGGCCTTCCAATGGCTAAAGCATTGATCTACACCCATATGTCAAGATGTCTTTGCTATTAGGAATCTTTTTGATTTTGTTCTCCCAGTTCCTAAAGTTGATACCCTTATATCACACCCACTTACCTGCAATGCTGCCTCTGCTTCTTCTAAAGCTGGTTTAGCTGCTTCTAGTTTTTCTTCAGCAATGGCTTTATCCTTAGAGATGCTATCTACAATGGCCTGGGCTTTGTCCTTCACCTTCTGAACCTCAGCCTTGACCTTTTCTGCAGCCTGTGCTTTCATTGTCACTTCTTTTAAGACCTAAATCATATTGAAAAACATTTTACTCTCCATAACAGCTACCAAAGGCCCAGCTGAAAGAATATTATTTCTTTGCCTTGTTTTTCTTAGTCTATCCATTGACCCAATTATTCACACATAAAACTAATAGCACTTAATTCTAATGGAATTTCTTTTAAATATATATATGCATGGCTACATATTATGAACCTATCAATTAACATTGAAGATCTAGGAATGAAAAAGGAAGTCATCTGAACATCCACCCACTGCATCGGCTTTTTCATTGGCCACTTGAAGCTCCTTTTCTTTCACTTCCAGCTCTTTGCTCAGGGCAGCAACAGACTCTGAAGCTTCTTTTAGCTTTTCCAGTCCAGTATTCATTCTGGGATAGAAAAATTCAAGTAAACAATGTTAAAATCACTGGTACTTGCTCACATTTTCCAAATCATACTAATACGATCAATGCAAATCACACTTGAAGAATAAATGTGCTGCAAATGAGGAGGTATGATCCCAGACTGAACACATGTGACTGTTCCTCACAGAACATGTTGGGAAGGCGGAAAGTTTCACGACACGAGAAACCCCAGGGGAGTCTAACACAAGACACTTAGTGAAGCCCAGTTAAATATCTGTAGACTTCAAATGCTTGGAGCCTTACAATCAAAAGATAAACATAAATAATTTGTTTTTGCTCTTTTAAAAACTTTTCTATCTTTTTTTTTTGTAACTTTGTGTGTTTTTATTTTTTTTCTCTTCCGATTGTGGAGTGTAATGTACACACAAAGGAAAACAGATTCCGTGTTGTTATACTGCCCATCTCATGGCAGTATCCCATCCATACTCCCCCACGATATGTGCTTCTTTTTTGTTCTTTTCTTTCCCATCCTCCCTCCCACCTTACCTTGCTGTCCCTTCTCTCTCCTGCTGTCCCATTTCAACCCTGGCCTTATTGTAGTTTATAAAGGCTTATTCTTTGGTGTGAAAACTATTTTTATTTTTGCTTTCCTTTTAATAATGGTGTCATTAAATATTTATTTCTATGAGATGGACTAAATTTGCTGAACACTATTTTCTATAATTTTGCTCATATCTGGAAGCTTTGGCAGATTCCTCATGTTACTTTAAGGATACATCATATTCCATTGTGTAAATGTAATACAGTTTCTTTATTCATTGTCTACAGGTGAGATTTTTATTGTTTCTCTTTTTTAATGTTATAGAAATTGCTTCAATAAACATAGGTGTGTGTATATTTGTTAATATTTTGTTTGTTGTTTCTTTATATCCTATAAAGAAATTATAGGATCCTAAAATATTTGTATTAGCAATTAAGGAAATGCGATACTGATTTCCAAAATGGTTGGACAATTTGGCAATCCCACTAGTAATGCATGAGTGTTCCAACCTCTCTACATCATCTCCAGCATTTATTATTTGTGTTGCTTTGTTTTTTTAATTTTGCTAAGAATTTCAGTGTAAGGTGATAGCTACTTGTTGTTTTAATTTGTAATTATTTTATACCTAATGATCAAAAATATTTTTTCATATGATTGTTAGTCGCCTGAATGTCAACTTTAGCAAATTGTTTATTCTTGTCTTGTACCCATTATTTGATTGGGTTATTTGTACTTTTTATTAAGATGTTATGATTTTCTATAAATGTATGACATTAATGCTTTATCTGAACTAGCACTAAAAAAATTTTCCCCAAACGTTGGTTCTCGCCTCATTCCTTTGTTTTTTGGGGCATCACTGCCCTCTGGTGATCATGGGAGCTACCCAGCGCTGCTCCTGAGATCCGCTGCTGGATTTGAACTGCCAAGCCTGAGGACCACAGTCCCGCACTCAACCACTTACACCACTGGAGCTCAGCCTCTCTCTTGATTCCTTTGATGAACACATTTTATGTACATAAATATCATATTGTTGGAAGGTCCTAGTCCTCAAGTTTGTCTTCTGTAATGGGGGAATTTTTTCATTACATTTAGTAATGCATGTATGCTCTATATTAAGGGTCTTAAGTTAGTCCCTGATTTTTCATGGATGCTTCTTATAGTCCTAGGGTTTATATTCAAGTCTTCAATCCATCTTATTTGTTTTTGTACATGGTGTAAGCTATTTGTCCCGTTTCATTCTTTTGTAGTTGGAAATCTGATTTTTCAAGCACCATCTATTGAAAAAGTTCTCTATTCCCCCACTTAATGTATTTCAGTGCCTTTTCGAAGATCAGGTGTGTGTGGTGGCTTGGTTCAATTTCTAGGTTCTCAAATTATAAACTATGTCTATCATTGTATCACTACCCCAATGCTTTAATTACTTGGCTACATAATAGGTCTTGAAATCTGGGAGTGATAAGCCTCATACTTTATTTTGTCTTGTTTCTTTCCTTCTGAAAAAAAGTTAGTGATTAATGTGGTGGTCATATGCTTATGTTAATTTCATGATTGAGATGTAGGGGTGGAGTCTGGCCTGTTAGCCAATGGCTCAATAGCCATTGAGTAGCCAATGAGGCCTCTGTGTGGACATAGCTTTCTTCTTATATGTCTGGGAAATCTCGTGATATTTCCCTCTTGAAGATAAGTAGCTATCTTCCCCAGTTGTTGAGAGTTGGTCTTAGAGATGATTAATCATGGACAAGACAAGATGACAGTGTCTGAGGAGCAAGAGAAGCCATATGGCTTTGCCCTGATGGAGCCAGACCTCTGAAACTGTAGAAGCTATGTGGAGACTCCTGCCAGCGATGAGTTGCTTCTGCCACCACTGGATGCTGTTAATGGACCCTGAGCCCTGGAAGTGAGAAGCCATGGGGAGACCCCTACCAGTGCCGAGATTCTGCACCACTGACCTGTGACTTCATGATTCAGAAGGAGACATTATAGACTGGTATCAGGCATATGGGCTAATATTGGATCTATGACTTTGAACTGGACTAGGTTGGGATGCTTTCTCAGTGTTCCATTCCTTTTATATATAAACCATTCCCTTATATCCATATGTGTGTCTATAAATTTGGTCCCCTAGTCTACCCAGATTAACACAATTAGTTTTCCATTCCTTTGTAGAATTGTGCTAGCATTTGGATCAGAATTGCATTGAATTTATAAAGTAGTTTTTAATAATATTGACAACTTCACAATATTAAGTCTTCCTATCCAGGAGCATGGAATGTTCTTCCATCTTTCTGGGTCTCTTGATTTCTTGTAGAACTGTTTTACAGATTTCTTTATATAGATTTTTTATTTCTCTGGTAAGATTTATTTATTCCTAGATATCTTATCTTTTAGTTAGTTTTTTAAATTGTATCATCCTTTCAATTTAATTTTCAGTGTGATCCTTAATATACAAGAATTCAATTGATTTTTATATGTTGATCCTATTAGCTTCTAAATTGCCAAAATTTTCAATTAGTTCCAGCAGTTTTTTAATTGAGTCTTTGGGATTTTCCTTATGTAGAATTACACCATCTGCAAGCAAAGTTTTGTTTCTTCCATGCTAATATAGATACTTTTAATATACTTTTGATGTCTTATTGCTCTAAGACATATTAGTTCCTGTTTAAAGAAATTGCTCTCCATTAAGTGAAATGCCTTTACTGTCTGGTGGAATTTCCCTTCTACTTCTATTTTATGGAGTGTTTTTATCAACAATGGACATTGGATTTTATCTGCATTGATTGGTATAATCATATGGTTCCTTTCCTTTGATTCATTTATGTAGTGGATTGCATTGATTTTTTTATTTATTTAACATCAACCCTACTTGAATACCACTTGGCCATGATGTGGGTGTGATTTGGAGTTTTGTTTTTATTTTGTTTTACTTTTAGATGATTTGTTGGGTTCTGTTGGCTAGAATTCTGTTGAGAATTTTCATGTCTGTATTCATCAGATATATTGCTCTATAATGATCAATTCTGGCTGTATCTTTGCCTGTCTTAGGTATCAGAACTACACATACTTCATAAAATGAATTTGGTTATATTTTATCCTTTTCTGTATTATAAAATAGTTCATGCGGTATTGTTGTGAACTCTTCTCTAAAAGGTTAGAATTCTCCAGTAAAAACATCTGGTTCTGGAATTTTTGAAGTTGGGAATGTTTTAATGACCAGAATATTTATTCTTATGTTGAGATTTTCTCCATCAGTCTGTGTTAATTTAAGTATGTGTTTCTAGAAATTTATCCATTTCTTCTAGATTTTCAATTTTTTAAATCATTTTATTGGAGGCTCATACAACTCTTATCACAATCCATATATACAGCCATTGTATGCCAAGCACAATTGTACATTTGTTGCCATTATCATTCTCAAAATATTTTCTTTGTACTTAAGCTCTGAGTATTAGCTCCTCATATTTCCCTTCCCTCCCTACTTCCCGCTCCCTCATGACCCTTTCATAATTTATAAACTATTATTATTTTCTCATATCGTGCACTGTCCGATGTCTCTCTTCACCCACTTCACTGTTGTCTGTACCCCAGAGAGAAGGTTATATATAGGTCTTTATAGTAGGTTCCCCTTTCTACTCCACTAATATTATGGCATATAATTTTCATAATATTGTGCAATTTTGCCTCTTTTAATCCTGTTGGTTTGTCACCTGTTTCATATCTCATTTATAAAATTTGCTTTTGTTGCCTTCTTTTCCTTTGTTAGGATGGCCAGTGGTTTATCATTTTTGTTAATCTTTTCCAAGAAGCAACTTCTTGTCTTCTTGATTTTTTTTTGTATATTTTTATATGGGAATTGATTTATTTCTGCCCCATTATCCATTATTTCTTTTCTTCTAGTGTTTTTGGAGAGGTTTTTTGCTGGGCTTCTTCTACTTTTATTATTTTTTTTAATTCATTTTATTGGGGACTCATACAGCACTCATCATAATGTATACATACATACATACATACGTTGTGTCAGTAGTTACATCTTTTCTGGGATGGGGTGGGGTTCTTTTTTTTTTTTTTTTTTT
>PVJH01018747.1:0-44408 GCA_004026705.1 Nesogale talazaci
CATACTGGAGGTTTTAGCTATCAACATAGGGTGAAGAAAAGACATTAAACATATTCACCTGTGAAAAGAAGAGGTGAGACTATCATTATTTGTAGGTGATATGATTTTGTACTTTCACAATCTCAAAAGCTCCACAAATCTATTGTAAACGATAGAGGAGTATGACAGAGTGGCAGGATACAAGATCAACTAACAACAATCTATTGGACTGCTCTACACATTGGATAAGCCGACAGAAGAGGAGATTTAAAAGGTGGGATCTTTCACAACAGCCACGAGCAAATTAAAATATCAAGGGATCAGCCTGACTAAAAGAACACAAGATCTATATGAGGAAAACTAGAAATCAAGGGTGACCTTGACAAATGGAAGACTGCCCTATACTCATGGATCTTAAGACTCAATATAGTAAAGATGTCAGTTCTACCCAAGGCAGTATATAAGTTTAATACAATTCTGATACAATTGCCCTCATCTTTCTTCAAAGAAATGGAAAACATGATTACCAACTTCATATGAAGAGGGAGAAGCCCAGAATAAGAAGAAAACTCCTCAAGAAGAACACAGTAGGAGGACTTGCTTTACCTGACTTTACCACATATTATATAGCTACAGTCGTCAAAGCAGGATGGTACTTGTATAACAATAGCTACTCAGACCAATGGAAAAGAACTGAAACCCAGAAATAAAAACATCAGCATACAGACAACTAATCTTTGATAGGGCCCCAAAAGTATAAAATGGGAAGCAGATGCCTTCTTCAACAAGTGGTGCTGGAAAAAAATGGATATCTACCTATAGGAAAATGAAGCCTTACCTCACTCCATACACTAAAATAAACTCATGGTGGATCACAGACCTTGAAGTAAAACCCCAAACTATTAGGACTATCAATGAGGGAATTGTGACCAACCTGAGAACTTTGACACAGGGATTACATAGGCTATCAGAAATAGGGAAGGACACAAACACAGAGGAGGCACAAATTGACAAGTGGGATAAAACACCTGGGTATATCGAAATAATTCACCAAGCGTGTAATAAGAGAGTCCATGGACTGGGAAAAAATCTTTAGCAATGACAAATCAGATAAAGGCTTCATTACTAAAATTTACAATACCCTGATAGCTTCCAAAAAGAACAAAACTAACTGCCCACTGACTAGGTGGGCAAAGGATCTGATTAGAAGTTTCAGAGAGGCAGAAATCCAAATGGCCAATAAATTTATAAGAGAGTCCCAATCATTAGCCATAAGAGAAATGCAAATCAAAACGACAGTAAGTTACCAACTAACACCCTCAAAGATAGCCTAATTCAAAAACTCAGAAAACAACAGGTGTGGGAGGGGCTGTGAGGAGACAGGAACTCTCATGCACTGTCGTTAGACCTGTTGTTCCATAGACAGCCACTATGGAAGTCAATTTGGAGATGTCTAAAACAGATGGAAATTTAACTACCATATGACTCAGCAACCCCCCTATTGGGCATATATACCCAAAAGAGACAAGAAACAAACTAAGGCCAGTCATCTGTGCTCCAATGTTCATTGCAGTACAGTTCACAAATGCAAGGAGTTGGAAATAGCCTAAATTTCAATTAACTGATGAATGGATTAAAAAGTTGTAGTACATACACACAATGGAGCACTGTGCATCATTAAAAAGTAGTGATGAACGCATGAAGCATATAGCCACATGGGAAAAACTGGAGGAAATTATGCTGAGTGGAGTAAGTCAAATAAAAGGAAAAATACAAAATACTGCATGAGTCCGCTGAGGTAAGCTTAAAATAAATGCAAAATGAGCATAAATGGGGGATGGGGGGAAAGTTACTGTATACAGAAATTCCTGAGGTGAGGCCCAGGTAGAATGGCAGGGGCCAGACCAATTGAAGAGAGGAGGGGGGGGATGGCAATGTCTACTGGGGGAAGGGGTACTAACCCGCCCAAGGAGAGAATATTGTTGCTATCTCCACAAGGACAGAGGAACCAAACTTAAAGCCGAGGTTCCAGGATGCCATTGCAGCATGACAGCATGGAGTGGGGAGCCAACAGAGGGGTCTGAGGGCCCAGCCCCAATCCCAACTAAGTGGACTGTTGTCCTTCCCCCATGGGAGTTTGTTTGGATGTCAGCACTGAGACTGTGGTGCTGGGAGAGGGACATGTCTGATCCGAGGACATGAGAGCAAATGAAGGGGGAGGAAGAGAGAGTGGAGTGCATGCTAACCCATCGAGTTTCAAGAAAGATCTCCCCACTCAAAGGATCCATTCCACAGAGAGGACCATATGGTCAGCCTCACTATGAAATGCAGTGTCCCTTGCTGACCCAAGGCCTTACAGGGACCTCCCAGGAGAAGCAGCGTTGGAAATGTACCCAGCCTGACCCCACCACGCCAAGGCAAAAGTGTGTAGCAGAGCAACAGGAGGGAGCATGAAACTCCCGGGGGACTGCCAAGGATATACTTCGGGACCAGGACATGGAACCCCATCTGAATCAACAAGGGTACTCTCCTGGAGGTCAAAGGCCATACTATGAATTATTTACAAGTCTTTCTTTTGATATAGATTTTACTTGTTTATATTTTTTCTAGACATTGGGTTTTGTCGTTGTTGCCATCCTTCTGGCTTCTTTTGTTGCTTCCTCTGGCGAAATCCTATTTATTTTTTTGTACTTACCATTATCTCTGCAAGTCTATCTAGATAAGGTAAGCTGCATGGACAATCTGGAGGAGAAAACAACGGTACTGATGGTTTCAGGAGATCATGGGAGATGGAAAGGTTAGGGACAGGAGGTGAAGGGAACAACAAGAGATCCAAAATCAGAGACAAGGCGGGTGTGAGTGGCCTGATAGGAACTGATCAAGAATAATGTAACAGAGAGAAAATACTGAAACTTAAATGGAGGCTGAGTGTGATAGTGGGGCAAGAAGAAAGTAAAGGGAAATAGAGGAAAGAACTGGGGGGGAGGGCATTTATAGAGGTCTAAATACAGGTATGTACATAGGTGAACATATTCATATATGACAATGGGAAAATAGATCTACATGCATTTGTTTATAGGGTTAGTATTAAGACAACAGGTGGACATTGGACCTCCAAGAACACTTTGTTCTGTTAAATTGAAATTCCATGTTGCTCACCTTCCCAACATGATCACTGAAGATAAAGGTATGCAAAAGCAAATGTGATGAAGAAAGCTGATGGTGCCCAGCTATCAAAAGATGTAGCACCTGGGGCCTTAAAGGGTTGAAAACAAACAAGCAGCCATCTAACTCAGAAGCAACAAAGCCCACATGGAAGAAGCACATCAAGTATGTGACCACGAAGTGTCAAAGGAATCAGTTATCTGATTTAAAGTACGGCCCACCTTCCTGATGTGAACGTTGACGACAAAAGTGTGCATAAGCAAAAGTGGTGAAGTAAGCTGATGGTGCCCAGCTATCAAAAGATACAGCATCTGGGGTCTGAAAGACTCAAAAGTAAACAAGCAGCCATCTAGCTGACAAGGAGCAAAGCTCACATGGAGGAAGCACACCAGTCTGATTAACCAGATGAGGTGTCAAAGGGATCAGATATCAGGCATCAAAGAACTAAAAATTATATCATTATAAATTAGGGAGAGTACAGATTGGGTACCCAAAGTACATCGATAGTTGAAGCAAGATCCCCTTACAGAGGGGTTTCAGGGAGGAGATGAGCCAATCAAGGTACAGTGTAGCAACAATGAGAAATGCAACTTTCCTCTAGTTCTTAAATGTTTCCTCCCACCCACTATCATGATCCCAATTCTACCTTGCAAATTCCACTAGATCAGGGAAAGTACACTGAAGCTGGAAACATGGGGAAGTCGGCACAGATGATCCCTTCTGGACCAGTAGTGAGTGTGGTGATACCAGGATGGTGGAGGAAAGGTGGAGTAGAAAGGGAGAAACAATTGCGGTGATCTGCATATGACCTCCTCGTTGGGGTACAGACAACAGGGAAGTGAGTGAAGGGACACATCAATGTCCGACATGACAAAATAATAACAATTTGTAAATTATGATGGGTTCATGGGGGTTGGGGAGTGAAGAAATAATAGGGAGCTGATGCCCGGGGTCTAAGTGGAAGGTGGCTGTTTTGAGAATGATGATGGCAACACATGTGCAAATGTTGTCTGCAAACAATAGATGTATGTAATGATCACAATGAGTTGTATGAGTTCCCAATAAGATGATTTATTAAAAAAGATATAGCATCTGGGATCTTAAAAGTTGGAAGGTAGACAGGTGGACATCTAGCTCAAAGCAACGAAGTCCACATGAAAGAAGCACATCAGCCTGTGTTATCACAAGGTGTCGAAGGGATCACATATTGGACATCAAAGAACTAAAAGCTTATATAATTATAAATAAGGGAGAGTACAGATAGGGGACCCAAAGTTCATCTGTAGGTCATGCAGCACCACCTTGAAAAAGGGTCAAGGGGAGTAGACGAAGCAGAGTACAGTATAGCAATGAGGAAACATGCAACTTTCCTCTAGTTCCCCACACTATCATGATCCCAATTCTACCTACAAATCTGGCTGACCAGAGGATGTACACTGGTACAGATAGAAAACAGAAATATATGGAATCCAGGATGGATGATCACTTCAGGACCAGTGCTGAGAATGGTGGTACCGAGAGGTTGATGGAAGTTAGGGTAGAAAACAGGATCTGATTTTAAGGATCTACATATTACCTCCTCCCTGGGGTATGGACAGGAGCAAAGCAGGTGAAGGGAGACATTGACAGGGTAAAATATAACAAAGTAATAATAATCTATAAATTACCAAGGTTTAATGAGTAAGGGAGGAATATGGAGCGAGGAGGAAGGGAGGTGATATCAATGACTTAAGTAGAAAGCAAATGTTTTGAGAATGATGAGGGAAACAAATGTACACATGTGCTTAAGATACAATGGATGAATGTATGGATTGTGAGTTGCATGCGCCCTCAATAAAACGATTTAAATAAACAAACAAAACCAAAGAAGTTTCTAGAAAGATAAATTCCACCCAGTGACTTGAGGTTAGGATCTTCAAAAGTAGAGAGTTTTGCCTAGGGGACTGTTCATATATTTCTTAAAAAAAAAAAAAGAAAGAAAAAAAGAACTCTGCCTTTTTGCATTCAAACTAGAGGTTTGTTCCTAAGGCAGGATTAATTAGGAATACTGAAGGAACTCTCCACTATAAGACTTGATTGTTAAAGGTCCTGTGGGCAAGATGAAATACTTGCTAGGCGACCACCCGAATCGACTTGTTGAGTGCAACTGAGAGAAATGCAGCCATAAAGAGATTGGGCTAGTCTTGCCACAGACACCCATGAACCTGGTTCACAGAGACAAGAGGAGAAAATAAAAGCCAGTTGACTGAACTAAAGTTCATGCCCTAGCACAAGAGGGCTGGGGTTGTTGAGTAGTTGTGACGATGCCCATTGTTTAAAGGCAAGGCAGCTAATTGAGGCTAAGTGAGGCAGTCCACATTGAGTTTAGCAGAATCTGACAAAATGAAGAGAAGATGTTTGAGGCTATGAATGGGTGCCTATTGATGCTGACTATGAATGGTCTGCCCGGATTTGACTTTGCTTATGGATGCAGACTTTACAAGGTTTCAACTGAAATGAAGAGTCTTCACATCAAAGATTCAGAATGTCTCCTCAGAGAACTAGGTTGAAATAAAAGGGCAGTACAGAAATTGGATACCCAAAATGAGGGGATAAAGGCATAAAGTGGTTGAATTACAACTGCCCTAGGTTATGGATTATGTTCATAGGATTATGGTGTAAGTGGTCACATAAGTATACAATATTTTTGTTTTGTTTACTTATAGAATGTTATGCTTAAATGAGGGTGGCATGTGTTTTAATTGTATGTATTCTAGTTTTAACATGTTAGGTACAGATATGATGTTATTATTGTTTAAAAATCATATATGGCTAAAGAGTTGTGTGAGTGCCAAGGTGACAAGGGTTGATCTGTGGTAGTTATATAATCTGGTGACAACTTGGGGCTATTAAAAGTAAGGGGTGGAGTTTAACATGTGAATCAGTTTTAACTTAGTGACCTCACTTGGAGGTGTGATGAAGATAAATAGCTCACTGGAGGGGGGACATTTTCCCTCTCAACTTTCATTTCTTATGAAAAGCAACATGGAGTTACTCTGGTGGAGTCAGAACCCTGGAGCTATGGAGAGACCCAAACCAGAACTGAGATGCTTCCACTGCCACAGGATTCACAAGACTTTCCATCCTTGGGCCTGTGATTTTCCTGTATTGCACATCATTAGATGGCTGCATGAGTCTAAAGAGGAATTTAAGAACTAGGGTCAACATATCAGCTAATATTGGACTTATGGACATGATGAGAACAGGGCTTAGGCTTCTTTAAATTTACAATTGCTCTTTCATACAAAGTTTTCTCTCACACACATGTGAGTATCATATGAATTTGTTTTCCTAGTTAACCCAGACTAGCACACTCTGGGAGCCTCATGAGGTTAAATTATGATATGTGTGGGTTTATTTTTCCTCCTGGTCCTATGTAGTTCATTAAAGTGCTAGGAAAAAAGAGACTAAATAAACTTTCATAGGGTGAATTCTGAGGGTGGCTGAGATGGCAAATCTTTGTATGAGCAGACTGCTTCATCCTTTTCCTGGAAGGTTTGAACTACCTACCTTGTGATTAATTTCCTAACACTTAACACACTGCACCCCCAAGGTTTCTTAATATAATAAAAGTTTGTAAAGATATTTGTAGACATTTAGAAGGTGTATAATAAGAGGCTTAAGTCATTATCTGATATAGCCTAGAATTAAGCATAATTTCTGTTAAACTAGAATAGGACACAGATGATTAATACCTTCTTTAATGTGAAACAACTTTAGCTTCTTTGAGTTTTGTTATAAGTACAATCTGCAAGCGTCATTAAAGGACATAAAGCATCATTATTGAGGAAAATAATGTTCTCTTGGACATTTGCCATGTTATTCTTGATTTGAAGAAATAAAATGTTCTACCATCACATATTTGTTGATTGAATTCAGAAAAGTGTGCATGTCATCATTATAGACTTTGTAGGGATTATAATGTAACTCAAATTTTTCCAAACCAGGTCTTGTTTTAAATTTCAAACCTGAGAGCGAACTCTCTTTTCTGCTATAATGCCTTTGGAAATTGTAAAAAATAAAAATTTAAAGCAATTTATATGGAAACATTAATGTTTCATGGCTTATTCAGGAAATTGTTCTGTCTCAGAACAATTAGGATTAAATACAGGCATGAACATGTGGATGGGTAGACAAATAACAATCTTTAGAAGGAAAGCTAGTTAATTGGAATTAGAATTTTTTCCATTCAAATATTTTTGGGATGTGCTTGTATTTTTTGTTTAATTTAGAGGTATGTGATATTTTCTAGAAATTTTTTCTAAATAGAGAAAATTACCTATCACACAAAACTATCTGACTTCTGATAGACTAATACTTTAGATTTATATACCATTATTGTCAATCATATAGGTTGTGTACAATAGGTTTTGTGTTCTTCTGATAACTTTTGCTTAAACAGTTTGATTTCTAATCCATAAAAATCTTTCTTCCATTTAATATAAAGAGTGGGGAAGAGGAGCTTATACCAAGGGCTTACGTGAAAACATTTGGAAGTGAAGATGACAAAATGTGTACAAATATCCTTAATACAAAGGATGTATTAGATGTTATAAGAGCTGTAAAAGCCCCCTAAAAATTATTGAAAGAAAAGCTTTCTTTCAGAAAAATTACTTTTTCTGACTGCTGATTTTTTGTTTTATGTTGTACTACTTCTTTCAATAGGGATTTTTTTTATTGTATTGTGCATAGGTCTTTTATGTGACATTTTAGGAATTATTCCTAAGCCCTGAATTCAACATTTACAGTTATCGCTTTGTCTATTACACATAGTAGCAGCTAATCAGCTTCCCTATGCTTCTGACCCTGACAAAATTACCGAAAAGCATAAAAAATATGATCACCCAGCACTACACTTCTGACCAAAAGTTAATCTCCTGGTGGTAATACTTTACATAATGATATTGTCACTTCACTGGAGTTAACTCCACCCTCTTCACTAATCATAGTGACAGATTAATGAGGCAGAATTATTAACACTTGGAGAACTAGTCAGGCTTTATAACAAATTTGAAAAATCCATCCATATGATTTTGTTTCTCTAGAACCACATTCAGACCAAAGGTGTTAGACTTTGTTTCCTTTTTTAAAAGGTTTTTTTTTTAGGCATTACTGCCCTCTGGTGGTGGGAGTAGGAGGCCCAGCCTTTGCTTCTGTGAGCTGGAATTGAACCTCCTTCCCAGTGGGCTGCAGTCCCGCGCACAACCACTACGCCACCGGGACTCAGGCCCTACACTTTGTTTTCTAGAGAAGCAAAAATCATGATACTCAAAAATATAATAAACAGAAACATTTATATCAAGAAAATAGCTCACACAGCTGGAGAAGTGGATAAGTCCAGTCTTATTTCAAATGAAGGGTGTCTCGTATTAAGCAATCGACTTCTCCATATTGGTGTAGCTTTGTGGGTTCAGCAGCAACACCTTGGCTTCAAAGTGGATGAATTCAGTGACATAAGGGCAGGCTGTCACAGGAGAGGAGAGCAAACCCAAGGCTGCCTGGTCAGTTAACAGGCTGCCAATAGCTCTCAGTATTGGCAGGCAAATGGCAGAGGCAGACCACTGGTTCTTAACAAGGGAGATGCAATAAAAAGGCACACAAAAAGACAAGAAAAAATTGTTTGTCACAGCATCCACTTGTATGAGAATTGGTGCACACATCAGAAGAAAGGTCCTGTATCAGTGCTGTGACCTGAGTAAAGGCGTTGCAATCCACCATGGTCTTCTTGCACTTATTTGACAGCTTATAGCAGCTCTCATGCTGGCATTGATTACATTGTGTTACAGAATATCATGAGGGATTACCAAGCCTTAACTGAGAATACTGCCCATTCAATTGACACAAACCAACTATTAACACATGTTTATAAAGTTCCACATCAATATACGTAACCAGACCTCACTTTAAAGAAAATAATCTAGAAGGTCAAATATTTCAAACCAGAATTGGTTACAAGAAACAGGTTATCCAAATATCAATTTGAACATTTATATCTCAATATTTTCTGATTGAGAACAATAGCAATGCCATTCCCATGGGATAATTGCATGCAGATCTAATCTAGGGCTAATAGTTAAAGATGTTTTGTAAATAAATCTGCAATCACCCTATAAGAATTGCCTGTTGAGGAGATAGTTTTGATACAAATAAAGCACCTTTTAATGAAATACATAAGAAACACTGGTGTATTGTATATAAAAAAGAAAGCAGACTGAATTGGTTTATAATGGAGATGTGTGCCCTGATGAAAGCATGATTTTTGATATTCATAATTTTCTCATGAGTAACTCTCTAATCCAGAGATCATTTCTACTATGTAGAGAATGATTCTCAACCGAGGAGTTTCCCTAGGGCCTGCTTGATGTCCTTGTTTCTAAGAGAGTAGATAAAGGGATTCAGCATGGGGGCGGCTACAGTGTACATGACTGAGGCTATTGCAGTGGCTCTGGCATTTTCAATGGCAGCAGAACTGAGATAAACACCGAGACCTGTCCCATAGAACAAGGAAACCACGGAGAGGTGAGACCCACAAGTGGAAAAGGCTTTATACTTGCCCGCAAATGATGAAATTTTCAAAATGGAGGACACAATCTTTGTGTAAGAAAAAAGGATCCCAGTGAATGGAACAACACCCAGAAGTCCAGTTGAACAATACGTGACTAAGTCAATGAGAAATGTGTCAGAACACGCAAGTTGGATTACCTGATTAAGCTCACAGAAGAAATGGGAGATTTCCAACTCTGTACAAAAAGACAATCGCAAAACCATTAACCCATGTAACAGAGCATCCAGTACACTC
Organism: Nesogale talazaci; assembly: GCA_004026705.1. Lineage (NCBI taxonomy): Eukaryota > Metazoa > Chordata > Mammalia > Afrosoricida > Tenrecidae > Nesogale > Nesogale talazaci. Next base: position 9,983 of record PVJH01018747.1, read on the forward strand.
AATGACCAGGAGGCCAGAATCAGGAGACCACAGAACTTGGGATTCATGATGACTGTGTAGTGCAGTGGGTGACAGATGGCCACAAACCGGTCATAAGCCATCACAGTCAAGATTAAAGTGTCTAATGCCACAAAGAGCATGAAAAAATGCATCTGGGTGATACAGTGTGCATAAGAAATATCTCTGTTTTGTCTCTGGATGTTCAGCAACATCTTTGGGACAGTGGTGGAAGTAAAACAGATATCAGCAAAGGAGATGTTGGAGAGGAAGAAGTACATGGGTGTGTGGAGGTGATTGTCCTTGATGATGGCCAGGATGATGAGCAGGTTCCCAGTGAAGGTGACCAAGTACATAGACAGGAACAGTCCGAACAGGAGAGGCTGCAGCGCTGCCTCTTCTGAGAGCCCCAGAAGGATGAATTCAAGAATATCTGTTCGGTTTTCTGGTTCCATGTATCTGATAAAAATAATGGAAAACAGAAAAGAGCTCTGAAAATTTATCCATAAGAAGTTAATAAGACACATGGTACAGTCTGTATTTTTAGTATATCCTTTAAGTCCTATATAATATCTGTAGATCTATTATCCTTGAGTCAAAAATGCCACAGAATACCAAATGCTCAGTCTCCACCTTGAGGCCTTTCTTTGCATTTAATCACATCTTTGTCTGAAAGCAATATATTTACTTATAAATTTTTTGAGATGTACTTACTTTGAGATTTTGTTCTGTCTAATCAACATTCTGATCAGTTATTTTGTACCAAGCATTCTAGAGGGCAGTACAATTTTAAAGCCTTGCCCTCATCTGATGAGTAACCACTGATGTCATAAAACCTCATGAGAAGCCATCGACATTGCAGCTATTGAACTTCCTCCATCCAGAGGGGCAAAAGAGAGAATTAGAGACACATGGAGACAGTTATGAACTATAGGACCATACAAACAGCAGTCGCCACATTTCTGGAGCTGAACAACGAGGTGATGCCCATCTACCAGTACCCAAATCTCTGAAAATAATCATGTTAGAAGACCCTGGATAGAGTGGGAGGAAAATGTGAAACAGAACTCAAAATGATAAAAGATACCAGTCTTACTGGCAAAGAGAGACTGGTGGAACTCCAAAGACTATGTGGCAGTGAGGATGGCAGAGGACAGGAAGGGAAATTGTTTGTTCTGTTGTACAGAGTCTGTATGTGTCAGAACTGACTCAACAGCACCTAAGAACAAGAAGCTTTAAAGTGAAATACAAAAGCTTCTTGGTATGGTCACCTCTAGTAAGGTGGTTTAGAGTAGGCATGAACCGGAGAACCTGTACTCTTAGGAAACTCTAGTTTATTGCTGGTTTCTAGCTATTTAAAATACGAGGGACCTTAATGAGGTGTAATTTACACTGACTGATATAGTAGCCCATGCAGCTTCTGGTTGAGTACAGATAAATGTTCATGCATAAATTTCACTACTGGTCTCTGAAAATGACTACACTTAGGATAAAAATAATAATTGTAGAAAATTTTAAAATTCAGGATTCTAGCTAGAGAGAAATAAGTGAGAGCATTTTAGACAAAGATATGACCAGTCAAAATTCCTGAGGAGAGAATACTCCTCATCTGTTATCACAACAACAAAGAGGATGGTGTGAGCAAAATGCAAAAAAAAAAAAAAAAGGAGCAGAGAGGGAAAATAATGAGAGTTGTGATACCAAGACTGGGAGGTGAAGGTGAGAGGAGAAAGAGGGAACCAAACACAATGATCTACATATATTCCCTTCCCAGAAAAATGAGTGAGGAAAGACATTGGTAAGACCAAGAAATAATCATAATTTATAAATTATCAAGGATTCATAAGTATGGGAGGGAGAGAGGGATGCGAAAATTTGAGTAGCGACAACCAAGAACTCAAGTAGAAAGAAAATGTTTCCAAAATGATGATGGCAACAAATGCACAAGTGTGTTTGACACCATGGATAGATGTGCGGATTGTGATAAGAGCTATATGAGCCCCCAATAAAATGATTAAAATTTAAAAAGCGGGAAAGCAAGAGATCCAAATATTAGGATGTTGCAAACAACTCCATGATTATGGATCTTTAGATATATTGGTGTATCTAATATAGCACCACATCATTATATTGTTATAAATTATTACATTATATTATATTAAGCCTCTAGTGTGTGCAGATAGTTAAGCACTCAACTAGTAGCAGAAAGATTGTAAGTTGTAACCAACTCAAATGAACCATTGAAAGCAAGCCTGGCAAGATGCTCTCTTAAAACTATAGCCTTGAAAAACTTAAGCCTGCACATATGGGTTCACATGTGGGTTCATCATGAATGTGCATTGACTTGATGGCCACTAACCACAATAGAGAGTTGCTCCGGTGTAATGGCATGGCATAGCATCGTATCTTGTGTTATATTATGTTACATAATTTGTGTATAATGGCATACATGAATGATACATAATTCAGAAACCTACTATCTCCTCAATTTCTGATATAATACTTGCATGTCTTCATTGTGAAAGACAGCTTAAAATTTGCCCAAACACAGTCTCATTCATGGATAACTTCTCCACACTTGAGCAAGATGTATTGTGCATGTAAAGTTGAACTGTCTAACAGCACATGAAAGATTAAAAAAAATCCAGTTCATCCTCCTCTGAGAACTGAATTTTGTAATTCAGGGATTCCAGTGGGGTAGTCACTGTTGTGGGTATTTCAAAAACCAGTCAGCCCTGGGGCAGGGATTTCTTTTCCCATTGATCTACTTCCACATGACAAACAAGGAAAGAAAGCGAGTCTATTGAGTGGGAGAAGGGAAAGAAGTAAACAACAATGGAGGAAAGGACAGAATCAAATGCTATGTAAGATTTAGAGAAAGGTAGATTACGGGCTTCACATCTTTAATTCCAAACACCAAGATACCCAGAAAAGTAATGGTAATGGGATTGCCCATTTTGCCCAAGTGATACCCCTGTGGTTTCCTTCCAAAAACTAAGAAATCAAGATAAAAACATTTTAAACCCCATAATCCCAATCACCTATGAGACAAACATCAGACAAATACCAAGAGAGAGGCAGTTTACAAAATAGTTAACCTACACTCTTCAACAATTGCATCATCATCAAATATGAGGGAAAATATCAGAGTACCTGTCACAGGAGTCCAAACATGTATGACACATAAATGTCGGATTCTGGAGAAAGATAGTAATCCATCTTGTGAAAGGTTTATTGGAAATGTCTTTATTATATTTTTAATTTTTCTATTAAAAAAACTGTTGTCTCTGTACATTTACCTATCCTGAATTTCATGTATCAAAAAACAGGAAAAAATATGAGTCAAGAAAGTTACCAACAATGACGGCATACAACAGAGATAAACCCAAATATGAAAAAAATAGAAAATATTTTTAAAAAACAAATCATTCACAGAGTACAGATATAAAATGACAAGGTTTTAATCATTCAAGTCAAATTTATCATTTTAATTTATTATAGTCATCTCTACAATACTCTGTCTGAGAACCAGGTTATTCCTATATCTCAATTGTGGTCAGAGATAATCACGGGAATAGGAGGTTTTGCTGGCACTGGTGGGAATGTGTTGGTGGTGGGGGAGTGATGGAAGAGGATAAGAGGTAGCTGATGTCAAGAAGTACAAGAAGGAAAAACATGTTGTGAAGCAACATTGCTTGATGTGATTGAACTGTGGAAAGGTATGAGGTCTGCTTAGGTCCAAACAAAGTGGATTGAAAGAAAGAAAAATATATTAAAATGAATAAGTATTTTAAAACAAACTGTAAATCCATAGAATTAAGTAAAAAATTTAAAATTAGGTCTAAACAAACACTCTGAAAACAAACTATCAGCTGGACTCAGTGCTCACTAGGTGCTAGAGCTGTAGCAGCTACAGCAGCAATCACAGCCAAGCTCTCATATTCTGCATCTTTTAAACCCAAATTCTGATGCCAATTTTACAGAAGAGTTTAAAAAATAAATAATTCAAAATGTCAAGCTGCCTCATACTGCTCAGTGGATTTGGGGTGCTGTATAATTCAAAACCTCAAAGATCCATCGTCCACTACTACAGTGGTTTTTCCAGTCTTCGTCTCTGCGGTTTCACAGGAGCAGGAGTCTGCTGTGCACATGGACCAGAGCAATGTCTCCTCAGGCAAATCAGACAGCACATCCGCTCTGCTCTTCACTCTGCATTGACTCTGCACTAATTTCAGAGTTGTCCATCCATAGGTAAAATATAAAGCTCTGTGTTTAGAGACGCCTACTTGTCCACACTCATGCTTCACTTTCCATTCCTTGCTTCCACTGTTTATCAGTTGTTAATTATGGTGTGCAATTTCCAATGCACACCTTATGGTTTTAATAATCCCAACAGTACACCCCTCCTGCCTCCTCTGTCAAAGCTCAGTGTGACCATCGTCTCTCTGTGAAGGCTTCACTAAATTCCCCAGGAAGGGCAGCAACAGTATGATTCATGTCAGTAGGATTGCAGTGCCGGGATAAGCACTTACTTACCATCTGCTACCTTAAATAGAATGTAAGATACTTGCAAGAAGGGAAAATGTTTGCTCACTTCTTTGTTTCCAGAGTATCAGTTAGTGTTAAATAGAGTTTTTGAGTGACTAAGTAAACAAATAGTTGGCTGAGGTTAACAGACACATCAATGCAGTGAAGCAAGAAGAAAGGCTCCTGAGAGAAGGAGGTTGCAGGAATGAGAGCCAGCACCAGGGAAGACAGAGCAGAGAAAGAAGACATTTTCATGTAGCCTGAATCAGTCTCTAGACGCAGGGACTTTCACTTATCAGGACTCTATACCATTAAGATTGCTCTTATTTGTTGTACCTGTTGATACACCTACTGATATTACCAATAAGATAGGGTCCTCACTCATCACCAGTCTCCTGGCACCTGAGATGACCTTGAAGCTCATCCAAGTATTATCAGAAGAGAGTTCACCAGGGCTCTTTCTCCATGTACCACTGCTAAAGTTAGAGGTTGTGCCCCCAGGAAGAGCATGAAGATGGACCCATTCGTGAAGCTTCTAGAAGGAACAACTGTGTTTCCTTATCTTCGTACCTGAATTAAGTAGATGAGTCAGTATAGGGGAAGTATTTACAATCCTTTGACTCTAGTGGATGAAATCCCTTGTGCCTCATTAGTAAAGTATTCTTTTGTCTTCCATCCTCTGAGAAATTGTTGCCAGTTTGAACCTTGGGAGACAGCTTGGAGCTCTGTATACAATTTGATCCCATTGGGCTACTTATTCCCAGGAGGTGATCTCCTCTGTGTCTCCAGAATGTAGAGTAATATACAATTGTTCTAAGATGCATTTCCTTCTCCAAAAACCTAAAGAACACAGATGGACATCATTTCCCAAAACATCACGGATTTTTTATGAAGGACTTCTTTCACATACAACCTCACCAGTCCCACCACTGTATTTTTACCATATCTTTTATTTCAAATAACTGACTATAGACCCTGAGTACAAGGAAAGCCAACTCTGTAGGGAGGATATTGGGAGATAAGATTATAGTATAGTCTCAGTGAGTGTCTACACAGCTACAGGTCACAATAGATTAAAATCCTAGGTGTTACAATGTCCATAAGATGGTTCATACATATAACTCAAATTTTATTTGAGAATATCATCATGTAATATATAATAAATCATATATCACAATAACATTTCACATACAATATCAATATATACAAAGGCATATATTATTATTTATTAGAAGGTTTGCTGTTTCATATCAATGACATCAGTGATATGGCAAGTGCTATCTGAAAGGGAATCTGTCCATATGGTAGCTTTCTATTTTGTGAATGCAAAATATAGAGAGGTTTTCATGCATTTTCCATAAGGATGAACTCTAGTTCAAGATGTTAAGAAAGAAGAGGGAAAATATTTCTGAGGGGGAGCACTAGATAATGGATAGGGAGTGCAAGAAGTGTCCTTCAAAAGAGGCTCTTCCGACCTCATTGTTACCTGCTTTGGTGGCCTTTTGTACTTTTTACAGCTGGACTCCACAAATCACTCCTCTGGCTTGGTCAAGCAGCATCAATGAAAGTCATACCTACCTGGTCAGTCCATGGGAATGACCTGAATAAAAGGTCTAATATGAAAAGATACTCAGTATTTGCACATGAATACCCTGTGCATTGCATCCTGTGTTGTTTTCTTTCTGCAATTCATTTTTTTGTTTTGCATGATTTTATATATTAGGAAATATTAGGGTCCTTCAAAAACAGGTGAAACAATAGAAATAATAGTTAATGAGACTGCGCCACAAATTTTTCCACCACTCACATATAGCCCTCATATATTGTTGGGGGGCAAGGGAAAAATGGAGCAAGAATTATGGAAAACAGATCATTAGCTCCCCAAAAACGCTAACCCTAGGTTTAGTAAGCGACCAGCAATTCAACTGTTAATTCTTTTAAAATAATTAAAAAGAGGTATTTAAACAAATACTGGTACGTGAATGTTTACAGAAGCGGTACTCACAGGTATGAACTGGTAGAAACAATCCAAACAGTCCATCAACACATGAACAAAATGTGGCAGTTCTATACAATCGATGATTGTACAGTCTTTAAAAAGCGATGCCAGGAATACGTGATACAAACAGGTGATTATTGAAAACTTATTCCTGGGGCTGAGCCTGGTGGCATAGTGGTTGAGTGTGGGACTGTGGGCTTGGCGGTTCAAATCCAGCAGAGACTCTCCAGGAGCAAGGCTGGGTAGCTCCCACGACCACCAGAGGGCAGTGATGCCCCCCCCCAAAAAAAGAAAACAACAGAAATCTTACTCCTAATGAGGGCAAAGCACATTCCAACTCACTGCTCTCAAGTCAATTCGTACTCAGAGTGACCCTGTAGGGTAGAATAGAACTCCACAGAGGTTCCTCAGGCTGCAATCTTGATAAAGCAAACTGCCAGATCTTTCTCTCATAGAACAGTTGGTGACTTGAAACCTCAAACTGCTGAAATTTAGGTTAGCAACTTGTAAATTTGGATTTGTGTCAACATGATTGGGCCAGGATTCTTAGGAGTATAGCATCTGGTGTTTGCCCCATGACATGACCTAACATGTACAACTCCATGATGGAGTTTGCTAGAAACAGCAAAGCAGATGTATGATAAGTAGGGAAGAGAAAGCCTCATTACCCAGGTGATACTTCTGCTGCATCAACAAGAAGCTTCCTCAAGGGTGTGGCCTTGTCTTATGTAAACACACTTTGTAGGTAGACTTGGCACTTCTTCCTTGCTGGATCTGGATCCTACATCTGTCTCGTTGTCCCTAGTATTTTGGCCTTGAGATAACAGACTGCTATATTGGCTCACAATGTAGCAATTACTGGCCAGCCATAATGACTGCCAACCTTGGAAATTTTTACTCTTCAGGCAGTAGCCTGACCTTGAATTTTTCAAGCCTGTTAACCTTGAATTCTCCTGCCTCTACCTCCACCAGCCTGTGAGCTTCCTGCCTCCCAGGTTGTCTTCCTGTTTCCTGGTTTGCCAACTGTTTCAGTTGCCGTATTTTTCAGACCATAAAGGCACCTGACCATGTGATGCACCCAGTTTTTAGAGCATAAAAACAAGAAAAAAATATTCTAAACCAAATAGTGCCACTATACTAAAATATTTATTAAAATTAAAATAAAGCAAACTATGGTAATATTTAACTCAATGGTAATATTAAGAACTATCACCACTTTAATTAACATATGAAGGAAGATTTGTGCTGTGCTGATCATGTAACCTGACTGACATTGGCAATCCAGGAGGCAGGACTTCCCCCAACACACAGCAATCTATAGAATGCAAACAACAGTGGAGAGTACGCAGGCACATGGGACAATAAATATTCTGAGTAACACAATTTTGGACCATGAAATACACCCCCGTTTTCCCCCCACTTTGGGGGGAAAAGGTGCATCTTATGTCCCAAGAAATATGGTGCTGGATCATGCATGTGAAGTCTCCAATTTAAAGTCTGACTCATAGATTTCAGTTGGATTGTACTTACTCACTCCTCCAAAAGCATGAGCCACATCCTCGATATATATATATATATATATATATATATATATATATATATATATATATATATATATCTGTGTTAGTTACATGATCTATTGTCACTCTGAGACTTAAGAGTGAATGGGTGAAGTTTAGCCTGTCAATCAGGATGCAGTTTGATGACATCATTTGGAGATAAATAGCGCTCTGGAGAAAGGATGGGAAAATCTGCTGCAAATTGCCTCCTTGAAGTGTTGAAAAGCAAGGATGTTACTTTGAGACCAAAAGTGCATCTATCAAGTCCTGCTCAAGGTATTTTCAATCCTGACACTGGTGGTCTCATAGGAATTTACTTATGATCAATTAATTCAGCAAGAGAAATCTTATGCATAGTTAGAGATACTTATTCACTTGAAAGTGGATGGCGGCAGCACTGTATCCCCTTCTGGGATGTCTCTGGAGCATAGTGCACCAAATTTATGAGTGCACTTAATGAGCCGATTTTAGCAGTGCACTTCACTGTTCATTTCCCTCATTTTGAGAGAAAAGTGACCAAACAAGCAATAAGATACTAGTTCAAGGGCAGCTGGTCAATAGTTTGAGTAGATGATCTGGGACTTGAGAGAACAATAATTGGAAATTTTGTGACAAGTATGGAAGTATGGAAGAGGTATATCAATATACTTTTCTGAATGGGGGTGGGGGAAGAGCAGGGGAGTTCATATACTCATGTTTCCTGTGAATGCTCACCAAAAGGTTCCCTCTGGACAGAAGGATTTTCATAATCTAATGAATGTATAATTTGGCACATTTTTGTGGAAAATAGCCATCCGCTTTCCCAAGTGACTCCTCTTTACACAATTAGCTCTTAAAAAAGGTGACCATTGTGGTAAGTATAAAGCTTAAATTTGGATAATGCCACTGATAAATTCCAAATATACCAGCAGCAGAGAACACCACTGAAGCAGAAATGTGAGACCATTCTTCTAGGTTGCTTACATAGAACCATTTCCCTTATGGAAAGGACACCTTTTTTTCTTACTAGAATAGTTCTTACACATTTATGAGCCATGTTTATGTAGTGAATTACAAGATGAGCTGCCAACTGCAAGGTTAGTTATCCCTTTGAAGCCACAAGTGGCTCTGAAAGATGAAATTTTATTCCTGCAAAAATGAATCAAAAGATCTCAGAAACAACAGGAGCAAATAAAACGTGTCTTATAGGGTCAATATTCATCAGAAAGGGCTTAATGGCAATGAGCTTAGTTGTTTGTTTGTGATATTGATTTGCCTTCCCAGTAAATGGTGCTTCTGCCAAAGCTATCATTTATGGATTTACAGAATGCCATATACATACAGCATTGCCCCAGATTAAAATATTCACTTTCAGGGAAATGAAGTAGGATGAAGAGCTCATGCTCCTGGAATACACGGGTCTTCCCATGTTGTCCAACAGCCTGAAGCAGTTGGGTTTATGGAACAATGGACTGTCCTTCTGAAAACTGAATTACAATGCCACCTAGGTGGCAATACATTGTAGAATTGGAATAATATTCTTCAGGAGACTGTATATGCTATAAACCAGTGTCCAATATGTGGTTCCAATGCTCCAATAGCCTAAGATTTCCAGATATAAAAACAGGAGTGGCACCATTCACTGCTATTTCTAGGGACCCACTTTTACCTCTCATGGCCATTCTTCATCTGTAAAAAAGTAAGAACTCTCCTTGTAAGGATATATCAGAGACAAGGGTAACATTCTGAATTCTGTGCCTACATCTTTCTGGTGACTTTTTGTTTCTTGATCAAAATACTTTTATCCCAAGATGACCTGAAAGTTGGGACTGTCCTTTCTGTGCATGTTCAATATGTCAGCTCTGGTCATTACTTGATTTGATGAGATGCTTTGCTGAGAGGAAGGGCCTCAAAAGAGACACATTATGAGGATGAAAAATACAGGTCAATTCTGGGGACTATATGATTTTATAATACATATATATAATTTCTTGTTCTGGGTTTTTGATGCCTGATACCTGATCCCATCTCTACCTTGTTATCACACATATGTATATTACAACATACAGTATATATAGTGTATTGTAGTATAGGCATGTTGCAATTATAAATATATATTACAACTCGTGACAACTCATAAACCAAAGAGAATTTCTTTGGGAAAACTGGGCAAATTACTACATTTCACAGAATAAGCAGGTTGGGAAGTTATCTAACCCACATGTTGCTTTAATGCTGGACACTTTGCCATCTGGAATTTCAAATACTAGTAATGTCATTCATGGTGGATAGATAGGTTTCAGAGGACCTTCATAGTAAGACTGAAAAGAAAAAATTAAATGATCTCTATTTCTGACTGAAAACATAAGGCTCAAGTGGCCATATTGAAGGATAAGAGGACAGAATATTGAACACTACAAGAAGAAGCAAAGGAAGATGGGAAAAAAAGCAGGGTCACATTACCAAATGTATTAATCAATGTTTAACCATTCAGGGATAACCCAACATCAAGAAAATCTGGTTTGAAGGAAGAAATCAAATCTGCACCAAAGAAATGCATTGGTGAAAAGTGACTCCAAGAATTGATAGAATATTAATTACAATGTTTCAACAAACCAATGCAGCCCTGCACATTCATCTAAAAAAATTGATGACAGGTACCAGAACAACTGACTTGCAGACCTCTGTACCAAGTAAAAGGAAACTGTGTTAGACAGGATTCTCTAGAGAAACAAGATCAGGACACTTATGATTTTATAGATATTTATATAGAAATATATATATATACAACGTAAGAAAAAACACCTAATTAGTCTATAGAGCAATACAAATGGCTCATTGCAACTCACTTCCGTGAGATAGCTAATACACTGGCAGTCCTTCAAGTCACAAGGGCTTCCTTGGAAGTCAAGGAAGCAGACAGCTGAGTCCTCTGTTGGGCAATTCAGGCACTGTGGCCACAGGCAGCAAAGAGCAAGGCAGGTCACCAACAGTCAGACAGATGACAGGGTCTTATAATTCACAACTCAAGTGATATATACTCCAGAAATGTGGCAAAGCTGATCTTGAAAGGACCTCAAAAATACAGCGACACAGTCCCACAGGTAGTGTGTCTTGCAAGTTGGGGCAGAGAACCAGCTAAGGCAACCACACATTGGTCTGAGAACAAGAGCCAAGAAAGATGAGGCTCGCTGAGACATTTATCTCTCTGGCCTTCAATTAATCCCACATGTGTTCATTGGACAAATTGGCAAAATAAACCTACCTACCACAGAAAGTGAACCCAACACAATCTGGAAGTTATCAGATATTGTCATTAATACCACAAACAACTAAAATTTTACTAAAGATAATTGAAAACTAGTAATGCAGAGAATGACAGGAGACCACAAACCAATCAGAGACCATGACAGTCAGAGGAAAGTTGTCCAAATACTAAAAAAATATGAAAAATACATGTCTGGGTAATGTATTCTGCATGGATACTTACCTCACTATGAATTTTCAACAGAAACTTTGGAGAGTAATGAGGAGTAACATTGTGCAAAAAAGAGATTGGAGAGGAAAATGAACACGCACATGTGAAGGGGGGAGTCAGTAAGAAAGACCAAGAAAATGAAAAGATTCCCATTGAACATGAACAGCCATGAGAAAGAACAGCCAGAGTTCCTCAAAGAGATTCCTCTGTGTAGTCCTTACATAATCTGGTGTCAACTTGAAACTACTAAGAGTGAAGGGGTGGAATTTATCCTGTCAATCATGCTGCAGCTTGATGTTACCAACAAAGAAGCAATAAAGATAAATAGCTCACTGGAGATGGGATTCTCTCTCTCTCTCTCTCTCTCTCTCTCTCTGATTCATATTTCTGATGACAAGCCACATGGAGCTTCTGATGCAACCAGAGCTCTAGTGCTGGAGGAATCATGTGGAGACCCATGTCAGTGCTAAGATGCTTCCACCAGATGAATCCACAAGATTTTCCATCCATGGGCCTGGGATCTTCCTGCATTGAACAGCTTTGCATGATTTCATGAGTCTTTAGAATTTATGAACTAGGGTCAACATATGGAGTAATATTGGACTTGTGGACTTGATTGAGACAGGACTGGGATGCTGTCTTAATGTACAATTGTTCTTTGATGTGAAGTTCTCTTTTACACACATATGACTGTTTATGAATTTGTTTCCCAACACATCCTGAACTTAACACATTATGGTACCTTAGGAGAGGGGTACTGGAGAAATAATCATAAAGAAGGAGCGAGAATGCTTCTTTGACCTCTGCCTCATGGTAGTTCTATTTCTTTGGCTAACCAGAGATTAGAAATGGCCATGTGTTTTACCGGGTTGTTCTCTAGAAAGAATATGAGAATTTAAAATTTTGAATCACAGAAATTGTCTCTAGTTAATCCTATCTGAAATGGTGAAAATGATGTGATAAGCATGAATTTTGACCTTGTGTGGCAAAATGGAGTCTTGAACCTCTCTGAGATCCTGCTGCTTATTGAAAATGGCTGACTGGGGTCAAAATGGCTGACAGAAGATCCCGCCTTGGCTGGAGGCAATGCAACCAGAAGGCTAAGGCCCAACGTGGAAAATTAAGGTACCAATTGAATTTTATTCTCTTAAGATTCAGTGTAAGATCTGACTCTACTAGGTTTGTACTGTTTCCTTCTGCTATTGTTATTGATATCATGATTGGTCAAAATGATTATTGGGAAGTAAAAATAGAAAGTTTGAAAGATCACTTGCCTTCAACTATTAAATTGGAATTTAAATGGGTAGAGGACATATCTGTAAAGAAGGCTCTAAAAAAATAAGCCTCACCTAGTGTATTGAGCATTTGGGACATTGAAAGGTGATTGCGAGCCTGACTAAGGAGTTGTGGACTGATGGAAAAAAATGGAACTCTTTGACTATATATATTTTAAATGAAAGGTTTGTGCCGAGGGTAGAATAATTTTGGATATGGAAGGAGTTCTTCTCTAGTACTGAACTGTTAAAGAGAGCCTGTGGGAAGTATGAAATGCTTGCTAGGTGACCATCTAGATTCACTTGTTGAGTGCAAGAAGGAGAAATGCAGCAATAAAGAGGTGAGTTGAGTCTGGTACTGCCACCAATGGACCTGTTTCACAAGGACTAGAGGAGAAAATGAGAACAAGTTGCCTGGTCTATAGTTCCTAGCATGAGGGGGAAGGGTTATAGAGAATTTGTGATGGGGCCCATGGTCTAAAGACAAGACAGCCAATGGACACCCTGGTAAAGCTAAGTGAGGCAGCCTACATTGAACCCAACAAAATGTAGAGATTTTTAAGCCTGTGAGGTGGTATGTATTGCTGTTGACTTTATGGGTAACCTGTATGAATTCTGCTTTGCTTATAAATGCAGACTTCACATGGCTCCAATCTGAATAAAGATTCTTTACTCAAAAATGAAGATTGTCTCCTCAGAGCACTGAGTTTATATAAGAGGGTAGTACAGAAATCAGATACCCAAAATGGGGGGCTGGGGGGCATAAAAGAATGAAGTGATTAGCTTACAAACTTTCATAGGTGGTGGACAATGTTCATAGGATTATGATGCAGGTGTTCACATAAGTATGGAATATTTTTGTTTAGTTCATTTGAGGGTGGCTCCACTTCCAATAATTAGCATCCAGTTTGATGAATCTACAGACGTTGAAAACTGTTCAGTTGCTGGTTTACATGAGGTATGTTAATAATGGTGGTTTAAAGATGAGTTTCTTTTTTTTTTTGCAAGCCTCTTGAGAGACAATTACTGCACGTGATGTATTTGACACCGTTGGTTCATTTCTGAAAGAGCATAAGATCTCTTGGGAAAAGGTTTGTGGTGCTTGCACAAATGGTGCTCCAGCTATCCTAGGATGTCAATCTGGATTTCAATGTTTGGTACTGAACGAGTCACTAAAAGTCACCAAAACACACTCTATGAGTCAATAGCAAGTATTAGCAATGAAGACGCTGCCACTAGTGTTGCAACAAGCAATGAAAAGGGTCATAAGTCCTGTCAATTTTGTAAAGATGGACACCTTAAACAGTCAACTGTTTTCTCAACTGTGCAATGAGTTGGATGCACTAAAGTGAGATGCTTGTCCAGAGGAAATGCTTTAAAGCATGCTTGTGAGCTTCGTGATGAACTCAAAAAAATTTTAATCAGAATGCAAGGCTTCAGTTTGAAGCATATTACAACGATAATAGTGAACTACAGAAAATAACTTACTTGGTTGACATCTTTGCCATCTTGAATGAGCTGAATTTATCATTGCAAGGACCAAATGCAACATGCCTCAATTTGTCTGAAAAGATCCAATCATTGCAAATGACACTTTGTTTTTTGGAATAAGAAAAATGGATGAAAATAACATTGGCATGTTGCCTACCTTGAGTGCTTTCTTTGAGGAACATGACATGGAACCAGACAAAAGGATGACAATGATAATTTCTGTTAAGGAACCCTTGCACATGCTTGTAGACAAATTTCATATACTTTCCAAATCTACCTGACATCGCATTTGCACTTGCTAGAAGTCCATTCACAGTCAAAGTTGAAGAAGCTCCTGAGACAACCCAAGAGGAGTTCATAGAATATATTAACAGAGATACAGGGAGAACAGACTTCTCTACAGTGTCAGTTAGAAGATTGCAGTCATATACTGCTTTCTCTGAGACTGTGTGGTGACGCCATCTTCCATTTCCAAAAGCATGTCTTTGTGAAACACAGTTTTCCAACTTGTGGTTATCAAGTCTAAATACAAAAGTTGGCTTGTTGTGGAAGATGATCTTCGTTGTGCTCTTGCAAAGACTGTCCTGAGAACTTTTTATCTGGAGGGAAAGAAGCTATCTCAATCTTCACACTGATGCTGATTTTATATGCATACTGCTTAAAAACATAGCAATGTAGTTTACTGTTGTTATATGAAGATTGTCACCCATGCTACACCATACTTCAGGACAAAATTCCATTTATTTGTAATTAGAAATAAATAGTTCACAATATAAAATTACATATTATTTGAGTAATGAATCACTATGCTTTATGTTTAATTTGTAACAATGAAAATACATACTGCATATCAGATACTTTACATTACAATTAATAACAGTTGCAAAATTACAAGTAGCAAGGAAGTTGAAGTAGCAAGGGGAATGATATCATGGTTTGGGATCACCACAACATGAGCAACTGTATTAAAGGACCGCAGTGTCAGGAAGGTCGAGAACCACTGTTCTATATGGTTAAGAGCTGTGTGAAAGTGTCAAGGTGACAAGGGTTGGTCTGTGGTAGTAACATAAGCTGGTGTCAACTTAAGACTATAAAGAGTGAAGGGGTGTAGTTTAGCCTGTCCATCAGGTCACAGCTTGACGACACTCTCTCTGTCTACGTTGTATTCCAGATGACAAGACGCATGGATCTATTCAGATGAAACCAGAGCCCTGGAGCTGGAGGAGCCTCAGCACTGAGCCCCACAGCAGCACTGAGATGCTTTCCTGACCACTGAAGCCACAAGATTTTCCATCGATGGTCTCATGACCTTCTTGCATTCAGCATCATTGCATGGCTGCATCAGTCTAAAGAGGAACTTAAGGACTAGGAACAACAGAGAGAACAATATCAGACTGCTGGACTTGATCGGGACTAGATCGGCATGTTTTCTGAATGTGCCATTGCTCTATGATATAAAGTTCTCTCTTGCATAGATATGAGTGCCAAGGAATTCATTTCTCTAGTCAACTTGAATTAACCAATCCTAGGATCCCCATGATGATAAATATTGACATCTGGGGTATGTTTCTTCTTGTTTCTACGTGGTTGTTTAAAGGGCTGGAAAAGGGGGACTAAATCTACTGTCATAAGGTGAGTTCTATAGGTTTCTGAGATTGTAAATCTGTATATGAGCAGATAGCCTTATCTTTCTGCTGGCAAGTTTGAACTGCTTACCTAGGCAGAAATTTCAAAATAATTAACACACTGAATCAGCAAGAATCTTATTTTTTTCATCATTTTATTTGAGGCTCATGTAACTCTTTTC
Organism: Nesogale talazaci; assembly: GCA_004026705.1. Taxonomy (NCBI): domain Eukaryota; kingdom Metazoa; phylum Chordata; class Mammalia; order Afrosoricida; family Tenrecidae; genus Nesogale; species Nesogale talazaci. The sequence continues at coordinate 26,094 of PVJH01018747.1, forward strand.
ACAAACCATGCATGCATCCAGTGTGTCAAGAAAATGTGTACAGCACTTGCCATCATCATTCTCAACACATTTGCTTTCTACTGGATCCCTTGGTATCAGCTCCTCATTACCCCCTCACTCCCAGCTCTCCCCTTCCTTATGAACCCTTGACAACTTTCAAATTAGTATTATTATTTTGTCAAGTCTTACACTGTCCAATGTCTCCCTTCATCCACTTTTCTTTTGTCTGTCCCCCAGGGATGGGTAATATGTAGATCCCAGTCATCAGTTTCCCCTTTCTTCCCCACCTTCCCTCCACCCTCCTGGTATCGCCACTCTCATCACTGGTCCTGAAGGGCTCATCTGTCCTGCATTCCCTGAGTTTCCGGTTCCAATCTATACTGGTGTACATCCTCTGGTCTAGCTGGATTAATGAGGTAGAATTGGGATCATGATAGGGGGAAGAAACATTTAAGATCTTAGAGGAAATCTGCATGTTTCATCACTGCTACACTGCACCCTGACTGGCTAATTTCCTCCTTGCAACCTTTCTATAATGAGATGTCCAGCAGTCCACTGATAGGTCACTATTACAAACCACCCTTCCTTCTCAATATGATTTTTTGTTCTCTGAAGGGATACCTGATCCCTTTAACACCTTGTGATCACAAAGACTTCTTCCGTGTGCGCTTTGTTGCTTCTCAGCTAGATGACCACTTGTTTGCCTTCCAGCCTTTAAGACCCCAGATGCTATATATTTTGATGACAGTCACCATCAGCTTTCTACACTGCATTTGCTTACGCACCCGCTTTGTCTTCAGTAAACATGTCAAGAAGGTGAGCATGATGGAATGCCAGCTAAACAGAATAGAGTGGTCTGACATTAAGGAAGTACTCGAGTGGAGGCCCAATGTCCATCTGCGACTTTAATACTATACCTATACACAAGTGTACATAGATATATTTCCACATCATGATATATAAATATATTTACATACATGTGTACCTGTATTTAGACCTCTATAAATGTCCTTTGCTTCCTACCTCTCTCCTCTCTCTCCTTTTATTTCCCACTTGTCCCACTATCATGTTTGGCCTCCATCTGGGTTTCAGAAATTCCTCTCAGTTACATTACCCTTCATCAAGCCCTATTAAGATGCTTACACCCTCCTTGCCACTGATTTTGGATCAGTGTTGTACCCTTGCTAGGTTTCTTACCATCAGGGATCTTCATAGCACAGCAATTTTGTAAAAATATTTGCAGATCTTTGGGAGATGTGTGAAATAAGATTTAATACACTATCTTATATGGCCTAAAACTAAGCATCATTTCTGTAATGAAATGTTAGCAGAAACTTGAAGAAACCTAAACTTCTTATAAATTTATTATTAATAAAGTCTACAAAATTCATTACAGGACATGAAGCATCATCATTGTGGAACAGAACCTTGTCATGGGCATTTGAAATATATTCTTGATTTTAATAAATAAAATGTTCTACCATCACCTATTTGCTGATGATTGAATTCAAAAATATACTTAAATCCATTTTACAGACTGTGTAGCAATTTTAATGCAACTTGAAATAGTCTAAAACAGTTCTTGTTTTAAATTTCACACCCAATAGAGAACTATCTTTTCTACCATAATACCACTTGGAAAGTTGTAAAAAAAAAAACAAAAATAAAGAGGGAAGGAAGGAAGGAAGAAAAGAAAAGAATAAAAGCAAATGAGGGGAGAAAAACAACATGCCTTATTTGGATAATTCTTCTGTCTCAGAAAAGTAAGGATTAAACAGCAATCTTCAGAAGGAAAACTAGATTTGGAATTGAAAAAGCTACTGTATACAAACATTTCTGGGATGAGATTGAAGGAATAAGGCAGGGGTCAGACCAAATCTAGGGATACATATTGTAGTCAACTAAAAAGTGGCCAGGGGGTGGGAGGGGGAGAGAGAAAAAATGGTACCAGGGGAGCAGGGACCTAGCCTACCTTAGGGAAGAGTACTGTTTATATCTCCACGGGTAAAGAGGGGAAAGACTTCCACTGGTACTCCAAGATGTGAATTCAGCATACTGGCATGAAACAGGAACCCAGGAGAGAGGTCTGCATGATGGACCCCAATCCCAACTATGTGGAGAAGCGCCCTCCCCCCAAGATGAATCTATGTCTTCCCCCAAGGACATCACTGAAGCTACAGCTCAGGGAGAGGGACATTTCTGATGAGAGCACAAAGGAACAAATGAAGGTAGATGAACAGAAAGTAGAGAACATCCTGGCCCACTGAGTCTTGAGGACAATATCTCCACTCAGAGTGCCCAAAGCACAGAAAAGTCCAGATGCCTGGCCCCACTATGAGACAAAATTCCCTCATTGACTCATGGCCCTACAGGGGACAACACTGGAGACGCAGAGTGAGAATTGCACTTGATCTGACCCGACTACACTAAGGCAAAACACTAACAGTGTGCAACAGAACAGAAAGAAGACCGCAGCACGGAAGTCCTGAGAGAGCAACAAAAGTCGACTTCGTGGCTGGGAAGTGGCACCCCATCAGACTGGACCAAAAAAAAAACACTCCTAAAGATCAAATATGAACTATTCAAAGGCTTTTCTTTCTTTCTTGTCATTGGTTTTTGTTGTTTGTTTACTTTTCTTGCTTTGTTTTGATCTGTGTTGTTTTTGTGCATAATATTATCTCTGTAGGTCTACCTAGATAAGATAAACTGAAGAAACAATCTGGAGAAGAAAACAACAGGACCAACAGTTCCAAGGGGCCATAGGAGAGGGGGAGGTGAGGGAAAGGATGTGGTGTTATTGTTAACACCACAAACCCAGAGACAAATGAACAGCAAGTTATCAAAAAATCATTGGCAAGGAAGGAGTAAGAGGCCTACTAGGGCTTGATCAGGACAATGTAACTGAGAGGAATTACTGAAACCCAAAAGGTTGAGTGTGATAGTGGGACAATAGTGAAGTAAAAGGAAATAGAGAAAAGAACTAGGAGAGAAAGGCATTTTTAGAGGTTTAAATACAGTCATCTACATATGTAACTAAATTGATATATGATGATCAGGAAATAGATCTATGTGCATATATTTATCATTGTAGTATTAAGTTTGCAGATGGGTATTGGACCGCCACTCAAGTACTCCCTCAATGCAAGAACGCTTTGTTCTATTAACATGGCATTCCATGATATACAACTTCCTGATATGATAACTAAAGACAAATGGTTGTGTGTTAGTCTGGGTAGGCTAGAGAAACAAATTCATAAACATGCATTTAGATACAAGGGAAAGGTTTATATACAAGAGGAATGGAACATTGAGAAAGAATCCCATCCCAGTCTATAAAGTCTCCTCCCGACTCATGCAGCACATACAGGGACACCAGGAAAATCACAGGCCAGAGGGTGCAGAGTCTTGTGTATCCAGCACCAGTAGAAGCAGGGATCTCCTCATGGCTCTTCATTTCCAGTACTCAAGGTCCATCACCAGTATTCATTGGCATAGAAGCATTTCAGTGCTGGCAGGTGTCTCCTTGTAGTCTCCCAAGCATCTCAGCACTGGTAGGAGTCTCCACGTAGTTTCTCTGGCCCCAGAGGTCTGGTTCTATCACAGTGGGGTTTCTCCTATGGCTCCTCCAGTTCTTCAGACTCAAGGTCTATGCTGCCATCTTTTTTAGTCAGTAGTCCATCTCCAAGAAACTGAGTCAAGTCTCTCTCCTCCAAGGGGGAAATACCACGAGATTTCCCATAGTTCTCAGTGAAAGTCATGTCCACACAGAGGTCTCATTGGCTTTCTCCAAATTGACAGATTAGACTCCACCCATACACCCCCAATCGTGAAATTGACACCAAAGCACATGACCACCACAGGGTGCTTAAATAAATGTGATGAAGAAAGCTGATGCTCCCAAGGTATCAAAAGATAGTGAGTCTGGGATCTTAAAGGCATGAAAGTAAACAAGAGACCAACTAGCTGAGAGGCAACAAAACCCACATAGAAGAAGCACATCATCCTGTGTGATCACGAGGTGTCAAAGCGCTCAGGTATCAGGCATCTAAGAACAAAAAATCATATCGTTGTGAATTACAGGAAGTGTGTAGTGAGGACACAAAGTGCATCTGTAGGAAACTGGATATCCCCTTAAAGAAGAGTCTCAGAGAAGGGACAAACCACCCGCCCCATCCCCATTCTCTTTATTCCAATTCTACCTTACAAATAAAGACAGACCAGAGGATGGACAGCGATACAGATAGAAATTGGAAATACAGGGAATCCAGGACAGATGAACCCCTCGAGATGCATGGTGAGAGTGGCACTACCAGGAGGGTTCAGGGAAGGTGGGGTAGAAAGGGAAAACCAATTACAAGGATCTACATATAACCTCCTCCCTGAAGGACGAACCACAGAAAGTGGGTGAAGAGAGACATCAGACTGTATAAAATAGGACAAAATAATAATAAATTATAAATTTTCAAGGGCTCATGTGGCATGGGTGCAGGGAGGGAGGGGAAGACAAGGAGCTGAGAGAAAGGGCTCAAGTAGAAAGCAAATGATTTGAGAATGATGAGAGCAACATATGTACAGATGTGCTTGGCACAGTGGGTGGATAATGATAAGTTGTATGGGTCTCTAATAAAATTATTTAAATATATGTGTTGTAAATATATATATGAATGGTAAGATACTGTTATACATATATATATATATATTACAACAGCTCATGACAACTCATTGCCCAAAGGGAGTTTCTTTGTGACAGCTATGGAAATTTCTTCATTTCACAGGGCAAGCAGGTTGTGGCACGGTTTCACCCACATGCTGCTATAATGCTGGGCACTGTGCCACCTGGAATTTCAAATGCTAGCAATGTCACTCATGGAGAATAGATAGGAATCAGTGGACTTTCACAATGAGACCGACTAGGACAACCAAGGAAATTATCTTTATTTCAGACTTAAAAATTTAACTCTCAAGTGGCAGTATTAAAAGATTCTAAGAATAAAATATTGAACAATACCGGAAGCAGCAAAAGAAGATGGAAAAAGCAAGCAAGGCCACATTACAGGATGAAGTAGTCAATGCTCAGCCATTTCAGGGACAACACATGGTCAAGAACAGCTGATGCTGATGGAAGTTGTCAAATCTCATCAAAGAAAGGCATTGGTGAAAAATAAGACTCCAAAAATCAATGGAATATTAATTTAAATGTTTCAACAAACCATTGCAGCCCTGCAGACTCTCACTCACCTAAAAAAGTGGAAAACATGTACCAGACTAACTGCTTGAAGATACTTGTACCAAGTCAAAAGGAAAGTGAACCCCACACAATTTGGAGGTTGTCCATTATTGTCATTAATATCTCAAACAAATGAAATGTTGCTGAAGATAATTAAAAGTTGGCAGTGCAGAGGATGACAGGTGACCTCAAACCAATAAGAGGCCATAACCATCAGAGGAAAATTGTTGAAATCCTCAAAAAGCATGAACAAATGTCAATAATTACTTTATTATGACTGTTCACCAGAAATTTTGAGAGAGTAGTGAGGTGCAGCATTCTGCAAAGGAGAGACTGGAGAGGAAGAAGGGCATGAGCATGTGAAAGTGGGAGTCAGTAATTAAGAGCAGGATCCTGAAAAGATTCCCTTGAATGTGAGCAGACATGGAAAGAACAGCTCAAGAGCGCCTCAAAGGAGATCCTCAGTGTGGCACTTACATAATCACTGTGAACTTGAGACTGTTAAGAATGAAGGGGTGGAGTTTAACCTGTCAATCCAGCTGCTTCTTGATGACTTCATTTGGAGCCATGGTGAAATAAACAACTCATGAGAAGCAGGACACTCTCTCTGCTTTGTACTTTGTACTTTGTAATCCTGAGGACAAGCCACATGGAGCTACTCTGATGGAGCCAGAGCCCTGGAGCTGAAATAACCACACTGTGACCCACCCCACCACTGAGATGTCTCCACCACCACCACCACCACTGCAGAATCCACAAGACTACATCTGTGGACCTGTGACCTTCCTGCATTGAGCATCATTGCATGACTGTATGAATCTAAAGGGGAATTTATGAACTAACACCAACATGTGGGGTAATATTGAACTTATGGACTTGATCAGGACTAGGATGATTTCTTAATGTCAAAATTCTCTTTGATATAAAGTTCTCTCTTACATACTTACGAGTGTTTATGAGTTTGTTTACCTACTCAAACCAGAGTAGCACATTATGGTACCTTGAGAGTGGGATACTGGGGAAAAAAATCCTAATGATGGATAATGGATGCTTCTTTGACTTCTGCTTCATTGTAGTTTTTCTTTGGCTAGCTAGAGCTCACATATGGCCATGCAGTTTAATGGGTTTGTGTTAGTCTGGGTAGACTAAAGAAACAAATTCATAAACACACATGTGTGCATAAGAAATAGGTTTATATGGAAGAGCACTTCAACATTGAGAAAACATCCCATACCAATCCAGTTCAATATTAGCCAATATGTCCTATATCAATCTATAAATCTTCTTTAGACACATTATACACATGCAATGACACCAACACAATCACAGGCCAATGGGTGCAGAGTATTATGTACACAGTGATGGTAAAAGTCTCTCAGCGTAAGCAGGGGTCTCCCTATGACTCCTGCAGTTTCCAGGGCTCAGGATCTGATAGCACGCTATCATGTGTCTTGTCAGCTGCAATGTCTCCTAGGGACATTGCACTACTTATGTCTTGTCAGTAGAGTGTTTCCAAGGGACTGAGCAGTGAGTCTGTCACCTCCAAGGACAAAATACAAACAGATTTCCCAGAATTCTCGGGAGAAATCCATGATCACACAGAGATCTCATTGGCTATCTCCAGACTGACAGGCTAGACTCCACTCTTACACTCTTAATACTCAAATTGACACCAGATTCGATGACTGCCATTGGGTCGATTTCTGGAAAGAATATGGGTATTCAAAGTTTTGATTTCTAGAAAATGTCTGTGGTCAATCCTGTCTGAAATGGTGAAAATTGTTGTGATGAATGTAAATTTTAAGCTCCAGTTGAAAAATCATCCCTTGAATTTCTCTGAGACCCTGAAGCTTCATGAAAATGGCTCACTGAGGTAAAAATTGCTGGCGAAAAGTCCCACCCTGACTTGAGGCAATGCAGTCAGAGGTGTAAGGCCATAGATGATAAGTTTAGATGAGAATAGAATTTGATTGCTTTAAGACCGAATTTAGGATCTGGATCTACTAGGTTTATGTCGTGTTCTTCTTCCTATTTATATTGCTATAATGACTGATAGAAATTATTATTGTGAAGTAAAAATAGAGCACTTATAAGACTACTTGACTTTAGTCCTTAAATTGAAATTCAGGTGGGTCTAGGACAAGACTGCAAAGAAGATTCTAAAAGCCTAAGCCCCACACCGTGTCTTGAATGTTCAAGACATTAAAAAGTGAAGAGCTTTGCCTGTAAAGCTGTTGACAGATTGGAAAGAAAAGAAAAAAGGAACTCTGGCTTTTTGCACTTTGAACGAGTGGATTGTACCTAAGGCTGGAATAATATGGAACATGGATGGAACTTTACACACTTGAAGTGAATTGCTAAAGGGAGTTGTGGACAGACTGAGATGATTGTTAGGTGACCACTGGTCCCACTCGTTGAGTGCAAGTGAGAGAAATGCAGCAATAAAGAAAAGGGTTGAATCTGGCCATTGTCACCAATGGACCTGGTTCACATGGACTAGAAGAGAGCATGAGAGCAGGTTGACTGGTCTAAAATTCATGTTGAGGCACAATTGGGCTCAGGTGATTGAGAATTTGTCATGGGGTCCATGTGTAAAGGCAAGGTAGCCAATAGGGCACATTGGTGAGACTAAGTGAGACAGCCCACATTGAATTGTCCTGACAAGATCAATAGATGTTTGAGCTGGAAACTGGTACATGTGGTTGCCAACTTTATGGATGGTCTGTTCAGATCTGACTTTGCTTATGGTTGCAGACTTCACAAGGTTCCAACCTGAATGAAGGATCTTCACAGCAAAGATTTTGGTAGTCTTCTCAGAGCACTGGGTTGCTATAATAGAGAAGTACAGAAATGGGATACCCAAAATGGGGGAATAAAGGCATGAAGTGGTTGGCTTACAACTTTCATAGGTGGGGGGAAATGATCATAGGATTATGGAGTGGTGGTCACATAATTATAGAATATTTTTGTTTTGTTCACTTATAGACTGTTATGGCTGAGCCCCGGTGGCGTAAGTGGTTGAGTGTGGGACTGCGGCCTGCCGGCTTGGCCATTCAAATCTAGCAGCGGTTCTCAGGAGCAGCGCTGGGTAACTCCCACGACCATCAGAGGGCAGTGATGCCAAAACAAACAAAGAATGTTATGTTTAAATGAGAGTGGCACACGCATGTATTTTAGGTTTTTGTATGTGTAAAAGAGAGCTCTATATCAAAGAGCAAATATACATTAAGAAAACATTCTAGCCTGGTTCAGGTCACATCCATAGATCCAATTGTAGTCCATATGTCTAATGCTAGTCCATAGATTCTTCTTTAAACTCATGCAGCACAAGCAATGATGCTGAAGGCAGTGAGATCACAGGTGGGTCAGTGAAAAGTCTTGTGGATCCAATGGCAGTGGAAGCATCTCCGGGGCTCTGGGTGCCATCAGCATGGCTCCGTGTGAAGAGCTGGGTTAAGTGCTGGGTGACAAAGTTCACTTTGTCAACTGGAAGGTAACAAGGAGTGAGAGTATTTTAGTTTACCCTGTTAAGTACAGATATGAGTTTAATATTGTTTGAAAATTATATATGACTAAAGAGTTGTGTGAAGGTGTCAAGGTGACAAGGAGTGGTCTGTGGCAGTAAGTTACGTAATCTGGTGTCAATTCGAGACTATTGAGAATTTGGGCTGAAGTTTAGCATGTCAGTCAGGTCACCTCCTTTGGAGACATGATGAAGATAAATAGCTCACTGGAGGAGGGGCACTGTGCTTCTGCTTCACATTCTTTTGACAGGCCACATAAAGCTACTCTCGTGGATCCAGGGCCCTGGAGCTGTAGGAACCATGTGAAGACACACATCAGCACTGAGATGCCTCCAAAGCTTCTGGACCCATAAAACTTTCCATTCGTGTGCCTATGATCTTCCTGCATTGCCAATCATTTCATGGCTGCATGAGTCTAATGAGGAATTTATGGACTGGGATCAACACATAACGATAATATCAGACTTATGGATGGGATTAGAACTAGGCAAGAAGATTTTCTTAATATACAATTTCTCTTTGATATAAAGTTCTCTCTTACACATATATGAGTGTCTTATGAATTTGCTTCTTTAGTTAACCCAGACTAACACACTCAGGAAGCCCCCTGAGGATAAATTCTGACACACATTGAGTTATTTTTCTTCCTCTTTTGATGTAGTTGATAAAAGTTGCTGAAAAGGGAGTTTAAATTCACTGTCTGTGGAAGTCATGTGCTTATGTTAATTTTATGATTGAAATGTAGGGGTGGAGTCTAGCCTGTTCATCTGGAGATAGCCATTGAGTAGCCGATGAGGCCTCTATGCGGGCATGGCTTTCACCTGAGATTCCTGTGAAATCTCACGATATTTCCCTCTTGAAGATGAGAAGCTATCTCCCCCGGTTGTTGGGAGTTAGTTTCAGAGACGATTAATCACAGACAAGACAAGCTGGCAGCGTTCGAGAAGCTAGAGGAGCTGGAGGAGAGACCACACAGCTTTGCCCTGATGGAACCAGACCTCTGAAGCTGGGGCGGCCAGATGGAAACCTCTGCCAGAGATAAGTTGCTTCTACTGTTGATAGACCCTGAACCCTGGAGGCGAGATGGCCTGCCAGCACCGGGATTCTGCACCCACTGACCTATGACTTCATGAGTTGGAAGGAGACTTTATAGACTGATTTTGGGCATATGGGTTAATATTAAACTTATGATTTTGGACTCGAGTGGGCTGGGATGCTTTCTCCAAGTCTCATTCCTTTTGTATATAAACCCTTTCCTTATATCGATATGCATGTCCTTGAATTTGTTCCTCTAGTCTACCCGGACTAACACACTGTCATAGAATAATTCTGAGGGTTTCTGAGATGGTAAACCTTTATATTAGAAACTGCCTCATCATTATCCTGGCAAGTATGAACTGCTTACCTTGGGACTACTTTTCTATCACTTAACACACTGCACTACCAAAGGGTCTTGATATCACAAAATGTTGGTAAAAATATTTGTAGACATCTAGAAGGTGTGTGATATAAGATTTGATACACTATCTGATATAGCCTAGCAATAAGCATAATTTCTGTACTGAAAGGTTAGCAGTAACTAGAAAAGGACAGAGACGATTAATACCTCCTTTAATGTGAAAAAAAAAAACTAAACTTCTCAGAGATTTGTTATGACAACAATCTGCAAAAATCATTAAAGGCCATGAAGCATCACCATCGGGGAATGGAAACTTATCATGGACATTGGAAATATTATTCTTGATTTTAAGAAATAAAATCATCTGCCATCATATATTGGTTGATGATGGAATTTTTAAATGTGTGCATATCCCTTTTACGGACTGTGTAGGGTTTATAATGCAACTTGAATTTTTCTAAATCAGGACTTTGTTTAAATTTCAAATCCAATAGAGAATTCTCTTTTGTACCATAATGCTACTTGAAAATTTGTTTAAAAACAAAAAATCTTTTAAAAAATGAGAGGCACCGAACAACATTGCATATCTTATTGAGGAAATTCTCCTTACTTAGAACAGTTAGGATTCAATACAGGTATGAGCATATGGAGGAGTAGATAAACAAAAACCTTTAGAAAGCAAGCTAGATATTTGGAATTTAAAATTTTTCATTCAAATATTTGGGGGACCTGCTTGTATTCTTGCTAAAGGTTTTTTAATTACCAGTTTTTCTTTAATTTAGAAGCATGTGATATTTTATAGAATTTTTTTCTAAATAGAGAAAATTATTCATCACACCTAACTACATTCTGACAAACATTGTAGATTTTAAAACCATTATTGTTCATCTTATATTCTATGTAAAATGGTTCTTGTGGTCTTCTGATAACTTTTGATTAGACAGTATTATTTCTAATCCATGAGAAGTTTTTCTTTCAGAAAAATAACTTTTCCTGGTTGCTGATTTTTGTTCAATATAGTTCTGCTTCTTCCAATAGGGACTTTTTAGATTGTATAGTGAACGAATCTTTTATGTGGCAGTGAGGAATGATTTCTACGTCCTGAGCTCAACACTTTCAATTGTCACTTTGTCCATTACACGTAGTAGCAACCAATCAGCTTCCCTAAGTTTATGCACACAAAATTGCTGAAATTGATCAAACACATGATAACCGAGCACTTCACTTCTCACCAAAAGTTAATCTGTTGGTGATAATACTTTATATAATAACACAGTTAGGCAGGGTATAATTCTGACCCTATTTCTCCATTGTTGATCCTGATAGGACTTGGGTCAGCGAGGGTAGCCATATTTCATAGTGGGGCCGGTCATGTGATCCTTTTTGTGCATCAGCTGTTCTGAGTGGGAATAGATGAACCCTCAGGACTAGTGGTGGGAGTGGTGAAACCAGTAGGGTGGAGGGATGGTAGAATAGAAAGGGGGAACCAATTTCAGGGATCTACATGTAGCCTCCTCTCTGGGGCATGGACAACAGGGAAGTGAGTGAAGGGACACATTGGACAGTGTACAAGATGAAAAAATAATAACAATTTGTAAATTATTAAGGGTTCATGGGGTTAGGGGGAGGGAAGAGAAATATAGGGAGCTGGTACTGGGAGCCTAAGTGGAGGGAGGATGTTTTGAGAGTGATGATGGCAACAAGTGTCCAAATGTGGCCTGCATACAATTAATGTATGTATGACTCATGATGGGAGTTGTATCCAATAAAATGATTCATTTAAAAGGGGGGGGGGAGAAAGAAGAAAGAACTTATACCAAGGGCTCAAGTGGAAAATATTTGTACATGAATATGGCAATATATGTGCATTTACGCTTGATACAAATGATGTATTGAGTGTTATAAGAGCTGTAAGAGCCCCCAAGAAAACTATTGGAAAAAATCTTGCAGGAACTCTGAGCCTTGCAGTTAATTACTCAAATAAGCAAGGATCAGTAAACAAATTCCCACAGTGGAAAAAAAATGAAAAAAATAGCGTAGTCACTTCACTTGAGTTGACAGCACCCTCTTTAACAATAATAGTGACAGATTAATGAAAGCAGAGCTATTAATATTTTGAGAACAGTCAGATTTTATAACAAATTTGGAAAATCCATCCACATGACTTTGTTTCTCTAGAACCACGTTCAGACCAAAGGTGTTAGACTTCGTTCTCTTGAGAAGCAAATATGATGCTACTCAAATATTATAAGCAAAGGCAATTTTTTAATCATTTTACTGGGGGCTCATACAACTCTTATCACAATCAATACATAGATCCATTGTATGCAGACCACATTGCACATTTGTTGTCATCAACATTCTCAAAATATCCTCCTTCTACTTAAGCCCCGGGTATCAGCTCCCCATACTTCCCCTTCCCCTCTTCCCCATGAACCATTAAAAATTTGCAAATTATGATCACTTTGTCATATCTTCCAGTGTCTGATGTGTCCCCTCACCCACTTCCCTGTTGTCCATTCCCCAAGGAGGAAGTTAAATGCAGATCCCTGCAAAGAGATCCCACTTTCTGCCACACCTTCCGTCCACCCTGCAGGTACCAGTCTCACCACTGCTCCTCAAGAGATCATCTATCCTGAATTCCCCTTTTTCCAGCTCCAGTGTACACCCCCTGATCTAGCTGAATGTGTAAGATAGCATTGGGATCACAGTGGGGGTGGGAGGAAGCATTTAAGAACTGGAGGGAAGTTGCATATTTTATTGTTTCTGTACTCTACCTTGACTGACTCGTCTTCTCCCTGCCACCCCTCTGTAAGGGGATGTGGCTTGACTTATTGATGTGCTTTGGCTCCCCAATCTGTATCCCCCCTTCATTGATAATGATATAATCTTTAGTTCTTTGATGCCTGACACCTGATTCCATTGACACCTCTTGGTCACAAGGACTGGTGTGCTTCTTCCATGTGGGCTTTGTTGCTTCTGAGCTAGGTGGCCACTTGTTTACTTTCAAGTCTTTAAGATCCCAGATGGTATATCTTTTGATATCTGAGACCATCAGACTACTTCACCACATTAGCTTATGCGCACATTTGTCATCTGCGATCATATCAAGCGGACACGCATTGTTATGCATTTTAGTTCTTTGAAGCCTTGTAACTAAACCCTTGGACATCTTTTGGTCTATAGACTGGTGTGCTTCTTTCATGTAGGCTTTGTTGCTTGGAGCTAAATGGCTACTTGTTTACTTTCAAGCTTTTAAGAAGCCAGATGCTACCTCTTTTGCTAGCAGGGCACCGTCAGCTTTCTTCATCATCTTTGCTTATGCGCACAATTTTCTTCAGTGATTGTGTCAGAAAGGTCAGCCTCATGGAAACATTTATATTAAAAAATAACTCAAGTATGGCCAGACCACCCTGAACATGCCCAATGTAGTCTGATCTTGTAAGCTAATCAGGGTCAGGCCTGATTAGTATTTGGATGGAAAGAAAATAGCTCACACAACTATAGAAGTGGATAAGTCCAGTCTGGTGTTGAACACAGAGTGCCCAGTGTTAAACAATCGACTTCTTCTGACCAGTGTAATGTCGTGGATTCAGCCGTAACACCATGGTTTCAAAGGTAGATGAATTCAATGACATTAGGTCAGGCTTGTCACTGGAGAGGAGATCAAATCCAAGGCCAGTCAGTGAGATGACAAGCTGCCAATAGTGCTCAGTTTGCTTGACAGTTGGCAGCCCATTGAGTCAAGTCAAAATGTGAAGAACTGAACAAGACAGACACACAAAAAAGACACATTTAAAGGGCAAACAAATTTTTTCACAGCATCCACTTGTATGAGAATGGGACCACACACCTAAAGAAAGGTCCTTGCAACTACATGAGGGCTGTGACCTAAGGAAAGATATTGCAATGAACTCCCATCTTCATACAGATATTTGACTGCTTACAGCAGATTTCACACTGGCATTGATTACATTGTATGACAGAACATCATGAGAGATTACCAAGCCTTAACTGAAAAATCACTGAGAATACTGACTATTCAATTAACACAACCCAACTACCAAAAACAAGCTTATAAATTCCCAAATCAAAATTCTGAAAAAGACTTCACTTTAAATAAAATAATCTAGAAAGAAGGTCAAATATTTCCTACCAGAATTGATCACAAGAAGCAGGCTATTGAACTAGGAATTTGAATATTGTATGACACCATTTTCAGGCTTGAGAACAATAACAATGCCATCCCCATGGGATAATTGTATGCAGACATATTCTATGATTAGCAATTGAGGATGTGTCATGCTACGATCTAGAGTGGCCCTACAAGAATTTCCCTACAAGGAAAGGGTTAGGACACAAATAACCACCATTGAAAGAAATATACAGGAATATTGGTGTATTATGTATAAAAAAGCAGATAGAATTGGGGATTTTAAAACAAAATGTATGCACTGAAGAAAGTGTGAGTTAAATCTTCACGATTTTCAGCTCTTTCTGCTGAGCAGCTCTGTAATCTAGAGATTGTTTCTGCTATGTAAAGAATAATTTTCAACTGAGAAGTTTCCCTAGGGCCTGCTTTATGTCCTTGTTTCTAAGAGAGTAGATAAAGGGGTTCAGGAGGGGGGTGGCTACAGTGTACATCACGGAGGCTATCGCAGTGGACCTGGAACTGTGAGTAGCAGCAGAACTGAGATAAACCCCAAGAGCTGTACCATAGAACAAGGAAACCACGGAGAGGTGAGATCCACAGGTGGAAAAGGCTTTATATTTGCCGCTAGCTGATGCAATTTTCAAAATGGAGGACACAATCCTTGTGTAGGAATAAAGGATCCCAGTGAGTGGAATAACACCCAGAACCCCAGCTGCCAAATAAATAACTAGGTTATTGAGGAATGTGTCAGAACAAGCAAGCTGGACTATCTGGTTAAGTTCACAGAAAAAATGGGAGATTTCCAAATCTGCACAAAAGGACAATCGCAAAACCATTAGCCCGTGTAACAGAGCATCCAGTATACTCAATGACCAGGAGGCCAGAAGCAGAAGTCCACAGAACCTTGGGTTCATGATGACTGTGTAGTGCAGTGGGTGACAGATGGCCACAAACCGGTCATAGGCCATCACTGTCAAGAGGAAAGGATCTAATGCTGCAAAAAGCAGGAAAAAAAACATCTGGGTGATGCAGTGTTCATAAGTAATAACTCTGTTTTGCATCTGGATATTCAGCAGCATCTTTGGGACAGTGGTGGAGGTGAAACAGATATCTACAAAGGAGAGGTTGGAGAGGAAGAAGTACATGGGTGTGTGCAGGTGGTTGTCCTTGATGATGGCCAGGATGATGAGCAGGTTCCCAGTGAAGGTGACCAAGTACATAGACAGGAACAGTCCAAAGAGGAGAGGCTGCAGCTCTGCCTCTTCTGAGAGCCCCAGAAGGATGAATTTTTGAAAATGTGTATTGTTTCTTGGTTCCATGTAACTGAAGAAACTATTGAAAAGGAGAAAAGAGAATTGCAAACATAACTATAAGAAATTAACACTGACTTAACAGATATGCTGTATATTCTATTTTAGCATACAAATTAATCCCAATATATCTAGATCTGGCACCGTTAAGTTGAGAATGTCACAAGTCTAGAATGCTTAATCTTTGGTAACACATCTGACTAGCTTTCCTTTATTTGAATCACACACATCTATTTTTTAAAAGCAATATTAATTGTATGTTTTTTGTTCATTCAGCAAATGTGTTCAACTAATTATTGTATTCCAAGTAATCTTGAAGTCACTGAACACAGTAAAAAAATTTTGAACTGTTGCTCTTATTTTATGTGTAGTAGTGACAGTATTTCAATGGGAATGGGAAGCCATCTAAATTGTACCTAATGACGTCTCTCCTTCCAGAAGAAAGGGGAATGAAAATTGAAAGATGCATGAAAATCATTAGCATAAGAGACTGATGGAGATTACCAACATCATACTCTGGCTAAAACAAGCTAGATGGTGCTAGTCTAAAAATACCAGCTACCCTGGTTCACAATAGAACACCCTGGCAGAATAGTGGGGTGGGGAAGAGAGATTGTGGAACAAAACTCAAAATCTTGCAAGACATCAGGCTTACTGGCCAACAGAGACTAGTGGAATCCCAATATAGCCCTTACCTTTACAGTCTAGAACTGAACCCACATACAGCTATTATAATTAAATATCCAAGATAAAAAGGGCAGCGTTTACTCAAGAACAAAGTTCAGGGACACAGAAAAGAAGAAATGTCCACAGAAAATATAGGGGAAAGTGGAAGTGTAAAAGATAAATTGAGTTAGAATGTTTATGATTTACTGAATGCATGCCTATGATCTGTTCTGTCATAATAACCATCATCTAATTCAGAAAAAAATTATATAGACCTGCCCTTAAAGGTATTCTAGGACATGTATGAATTTCAGATGGAGGGGGAACACCTCACTCACAGGAAGTTGGTGCCTACTTATAGGGAACATATAGGACAATCTGGATCTGTCCTGGGGGTTTTCAAGACCATAACTTTTCACATGAATAGAAAATCCACTCTTTCTCCTCAATAGATGCTGGTGGTTTTGACCTGATGACCTTGCAGCTAACAATCCAAAGGGTAACCAGTGCCCCCAAGGAGCAGGTAGACTATTAATAACAAATAAGTGATTTATAATGACTGCAGTTTTGGAATAAAAAAGAGCAGTAGCAACAAAATTGAAGACCTTCAATTGATGGATTTATAAAGTGGCTGCAAAACTATGTGCGCAGACATAATGATTGTGAGGCTGGTACAGAATTAGGCAGCCTTTCTTAGGGTTGTGTTCATGTAGCTATGAGTACCAACAGCAACAGAAATCTCTACAGTGAAATATAAACGCTTCCTGACTAGCTTGAATCAATGCTGACTCAAAGCGATTCTCCCACCGGTTTCTGAACCCGAACCTGTTGAAGGGACTAGGAAGCCCTGTGTGCCTCTCGCAGAGCTGCTGGCCATTGCAGATCGCAGGCCAAGCAAGAGCACTACTGCACCAGGCTCTGCTTCATTGCATACTCATCTTGAATAAAGAGGCTTTGAATGGAAAATTGGAAGGCATTTATGATCCTAGTCAAACAAAAAAATGTACAAACATTTTAGACAAAGAGAGAAGTAAAGCAAAGACTTTGGTGCAAGAGTATTGCTCACATGTCCTGGCATTAACAAGGAGGATGGAAAGAATGCGTGCCAAAAGGAAGATGGATTGAGTTCACAGTTAGGGGTAGAGAAAAACAAGGGATCTGATTGTTATGGTGCTACAGAATACCCCATGACATAGGACCTTCGTGTTCAATGAGTATTCTTAGATGTAATATTGTATCACCTCACGTCACAATACAGTGCATTTTACTGAATTAAGATTAATTTGAATGACATTATTATATTATTCTGAGTCCCGGTGGCACAAATGGTTCAGCACAGGAATAGTACCAGAAAGGTTGACGGTTGCAGCCAGATCACAGGAGCCTCAGAAAAACGTCAACTGACCAGCGTCCTGAAAGTCACAGCCCTGCAAGCCTGAGAGAGCAGTTCTACTCTGCACGTGTGTGTGTGCCATGAACTGGCATGGACATGATGCCAACTGACAGTATAATGATACTTTATGTTATTTGTATATACTAGTAAAAGGTACCCAAATGATACACAAGTCAGCTTTCCACTAAATAGACTCTCTCTCTCTTGTTTGGCATAGCATTTGCATGTTCTGATTATAGAAGGCAGTTAAAGATATTAAGATATTTGCTCAATGGTTGTCTCGTGCAGTAATAACTTCTCCAATCCAGTCCACTTTCAACCATAACTTAGTATTATGCACCTGAGGCTGAGCTGACCCAGCAGAGAAAAACCCTCTACACCTAAGCCAGTCCGTCTTGCCTCCTCTGAGAACTGGATTTCATCATTCAGAGATTCTGATGGGACAGTGGTGGAGGCGGTAATATCAAGGACTAGTCAGCCCTGTCACAGAGATCTTTTGTATTGATATTCTACCATATGATATAGAAATAAAGAAAGCTAGTTTACTGAGAGGAAAAAGTGATGTAGTCAAAAAGAGAAGACAGGAGATTATTAAAGGATATGTAAGTATCAGAGAAAGGAAGATAGCAGCCTCTTGATCCCT